>JALLAW010000153.1:0-16963 GCA_036939535.1 Cyclotella kingstonii | reverse complement strand
TCAGGTCCGGTACGATCGTACCGAGGGTGTACACCGATACCGAGTACAAGACCCTTGCCCCTGCCCACCGACAGGCCTTGCATTTCCTCTGAGATGCTGACCCGAACAGCATGTCCAGCAAGAAGAAGACTGGTCTATGTACCATGAGTGTCGTCACCACAGCTCCTGATGTTAGAACTGACCCAGGCACTGGCACTGCCACGGACCCACAGTCCTCTACTTTAGTGGCCGAGCCACCTGCCCCGTCCAACGACCCGACCTAGGGACGCCAGATCCCAAGAGCTGCTGCTGAAAACCTTCATGCATCTCCAACCCACGCAAAGTAGAGGAAAGTAATGGAGGAAGAGAAAAGAGGCAAGTTGGCGGTGAAAAAGTGAGAGAGACCACGAGAGCTGATCCAGATATTTTCGAAAGCTCTCAAAGAATTGCATTTCAACCAGAACAATCTGACAACATGCTACAACAGGACTCTAGCAGCAGTGAACAAAAGAGGACATCTTGCTAATTAAATAAAGGTTATGACTACATAAAAACGCTGGGGAAAAATAATAAGAATACATCAAATCAAATGAAGACAGCCAATCCTCTTATGAAAGAACCCCGCCAGCTTCAACAATCTCATCAAGAGTCCTAGATTCAGCAACAGTATTGAATGAAAGGAGGATGATCTGGTTGTGATCCAAAAAACTGAAGACAGTAGGGATCAAAAGGCCAATTATATGCATTGTATAATTAGTAGACTCTGACTTGATAGACTCAGATGAGAATAACTTAACAAGCACGGCTGCGTTTGACATTGTAGGAGGACTCCTTAACAAAGAAACAGTCGAGAAGGGTCTAAAAACATTCAGAGAAAAATTCCACCAAGACAAATATTGGCAAAACAATAAAGCTATGGTTTACATGGATTTTGAATTACTGCAGGATGACACACAACAACTACAAGTGAGGATATTTACAACCATTACAAGAAGGTGCTCAAAAAAGTACAAAGAGTTGGGTGCAAATTCCATTACACCATACAGTGTTGAAATATCAACTACGGAAGAGCATATACTAGAGTTAGTTACGAGACATCAACATACAATTAGTGAAGCTAGAAGAACAAAAAGGTTAACGATTGACATCTTTGGAATTGATCCATTTGAAATCATACATTCAACGTCCTCACAAGTTGATGGGGAAAAACAATTTATAGTTAAAAAGGAGGATACATCATATTCAGGAGAGACAGAATGTGTATAAAAGAATGAAACTACGCAAAATAGATGATGTCGCTATGATATTTCTGATTCACAAGGGATTTAACAAAGAGAGGAAATTTTTAAATAACCTTGGAATGACCAGAGAAATCAACACCCAACAACGTACCTCAGTAGAGTTATTCTTAAACCAATAAAGTTACACCATGATAAATTTCACCCAGAAACAGAGAAAGAGTATCAGACAGAAGACGGAAACAATAATAATAATAACATGATAAATTATCACTTAATCTACGCTATAATGTGATAGACACCCATCTTTTTAGATGCCGCTTGTGACAGCATCCCTGCACAAATGCAGGAAAATTGTGTGACCAAAATTCTTCAGCATTGCTGGAACCAAAATGTTTTCCATTTTGTAATAAACACCTTACCTAATTTTTTCCTTTTTCCTCCTCTCCTCTATCACCCTTTGTCCTTGCCCTTTATTACACTAGCCGGAATGGGGTTCATCCTGCCTTCTTGTGGTAATATTTAGCCTTTTCCATTTTTTTCCTTCTCCTCCTCTCCTCAACCTCTCACTTTTCTACCTCGGGTTCATCAAATTCATAGACATATAAAGGTCATTCAATATTTGTTGTCTCCTGTTCTCGTCAGTGTCTTTGGCATTCTTGCAACATTCATCCTCTTCCATGGGGCTTAAGGATCCTTTGTCATCATGTTCAATGACGGAATCTGCGCAATGAAAAAGATTTTTGTATCTTTTCTGAATCTCTGTCTCCTCATCTTCCGTAACAAATCTAAGGTGGTAGAAGTCCGTATGTACTTTACCCCTTGGATAAACTCCTTTTTTGATTGCAGGGCAGTCATTGGTTGGATAGGCAATGGGGCCTTTCATCAGAAAGATCGGTGCTTTTGCACACAGATTGATACTTATGTCAAGTGGGCTCTGATTTTTTGAGTTAGTGACCGTTTCCGATGCCATAGCTATTGCATCAAGGCACAGCCGAGGCTCTATGTGGAAAGATTCATTCTCAGACCGGAGTGTCAAGGGCTGTCGTGCACTTTGTTGAGACAGATGGACCTTACTGGACTTCAAAGTTGAGCAAGGTGGCAAGATAGTTGAGGCATGAGATATTAGATCCGGAATGCTTATCTGATAAGACCCTCTCTCTACTGTGTTAATCAGACTCCCTGTCTCTATCATAGTAAGTGTGGCCGTACTGAGAGAAACCTTAGTCAATCGACCCCTTGCCTCCATATCTACACAACCTTTTGTATCCCACCCAGAGTCACTTTCCAGCGATGATACATTGAAAATCACCTCGAAGTCCACCCCGATATCCGCGTCTGCTTCATTCTCATTTGTCTCGGGTCTCATGGTATCTTTGTGAAAACAATATATTGTTCTGCTAAAGAGCGTTTCAAATCCGGCCTTTAAAGTTGGGGTGATTGGCGCTTCTGCGGTCTCTGTTGGGGCGAGAGTACAGTGCCGATGGTTGAAGTCTAGTCGTGGTGCCTCTCTCCTACGATCCGATCATTTGCTCTACCGTATTCAGTGTGTTTTGATCAAGACAGAAGACGGAAACAGATAAAAGAATGTAAACAAACACTCGGACGAACTGGAAACACCGAGGACAAAGCAAAAGAAACACAACCAACTACGTATTCTGACGTGGATATATTAGCAACTGATACCAGGTTTTCACCCATGACGGTTGACTCATCACTGTGTATCAGGGAAAGACCTTCTATATCCTAAAACCACTGACGCAAAGTAAAGAATATTTCGAATACCTACATTACAATTGAAAAGTACATAAGTTGTTGAATGAGGAAGGCTATACAGAATATTACGCTTTTGTGGTGAAAAAATATGTAACAAACAAAGAAGGAAGATTATCATAGGTACAAACAAATCTTTGACTCTTCGATCAATTACCAATACTCCACTTTTGCACCAATTCATATCCAAGCTACATCTTTCGAACGAAACTTGACCGCTGTTTTTCATTAGTCAATTGCTCACATCTTTCGATTGGATCTAACGATAATGCACTCTGGAGACCCAGCTCAATCAGTCACCTTGCACGACTTAACATAAGTCAGGGTGCATCATCTGCACAGGCCAGGAGCGTGTTCCTTGTTTTCAATGTACATACGGTTACAAGTTATCTCAGCTTTATTATTTATTCGATGACTTTTTTGAGTTAGTAAGACACGATAATGCTGATTACTCAACCAGATTTTTAGTTGCGGGTGGGATCTTCTTATCTACGAAATAAGATTCCTGAGTGAGATACAAGTACATTCAGACATACGCATGAAAATTCAGTAGAATCCTAGCCGAATGACAATGACTTTCCAACTGGGGTTTCAGCATGTAAAAGCAGTAGTTACATTAATACAGATGCAGTTAATTTCGCAACCTTGGGTGATCCAATATACAACGATAAAGTCGAGGCATATGCTGCCGTTATGGGTCACATCAGTTATACAAAGTTCTATGGAAATTTGACACCACTACTAACGTAGCTTCTGATAATAGCAGTTCTACAGGGGATGCGCATACTATTTCTTGAGCTATAAAAAATCTTTTTGCAACGAATCTCAATGACAATAAGGATAATTACTACAAGGCCTTTATTAATACTGCCCATGCATTTTACTGTGGTGAAGAACACAATATACTCCTCGATTGTCAAGAAAGGACGCGTCACCTAATCATTTTCAATGGAGAAATGATATGGGTATAGTTTATAATTATTAAATTTTGACACAAACTGATGCTCTAGAGAATTCGTGAAGGCTGTTTAAAAAATTCCATTATCACAAGAATTGAACTAGCTGCTCATAAATAGCTCCTAATTCCTCCTGGTTTGCATATTATACCAGTTATTTAGTCATTTTGCAGCAAAAGAGATCTTTCTACAAACAATGAAAGGCAAGTTTAATTTATAGTCCAGTAGCTGCATGGTTTGCCATCCATTTATTTCCTATCTTTGCCATATAACTTAAGGAACCTCTTGAGCAAAACTACTTTGTCATGGCCTCTCCACAAGCCTCCGATGAGATGAATATTTTTATTGATATTCCTGCAGGTATCCACACAAAACCAGAGAAATTAAAGCACTTTGGACTGGAGATCCTATGAAATCTCTATGGGCTATAACAAGCACGAAGGCTTTATAAGGTTTAACTGGTATTCAACTTCACAATTTTTGATTAAAACAGTCTCCGATTGACGAATGTGTCACGCACGGGGAAATATGATCTTCATTGTTCGTAGTAATGATGGCATCGTTATGCGAGATGCCGATGTCCAGGTCAATCCGATATTCGATGAACCAACTATTTATGGCATCAGATCATGGACCAAGGCCATCCTGCTGACTAACTTATGAGAAGATCTAAGAGCTTCCTATTTGCTTCTAATGTGGACACAAATCACAAAATAGAATACTACAGAGCTCTCTTATGTATTACTTTAAATTGATATACATACTTTCTTCAGCTTGTAATTCTATTTCTAATAGTTCACATCATACAAAGTAAAAGATACTCTACTACTTTAAGCCTGTTATTAAAAACCCACCTGTTTCCTTGCTAGGAAACACTCTTTCAAGATTAAAGGCAGTTCATAAACCTATTTTCTGCATTAAGTAACACTGATGATATCTATGGTGGTATTGATCTGGAGAAATATGAGAAGAATCTTTGCCCTTCAGTCTATTGCATCTTCCATTTAGACACAACAGTGGTGGGCTCTAACTTTAATTTTCCAAAGAAAAATCTACGCAGTTGCGCCTATGACTCTCTCTTGAGTAAAAGTGGAATAGATTTTGAAATTCTACATCATAAAGAATTTTTCTGCCAAGTCAGCTGTGGGTGTATGTTTACAAGTGACATTATTGCTTATTATTCTTTCGCTGTAGTTAGACAGCTTGCAGCTGATCTATGGTGAGAAATTGACTTTTTGAGTAGTCTCTATCATAGGCTTCATGATAGTGGAAGATTTGATGTATTGGGTGATCACATTGGATTAACAATCAGGAAGAATCACCATTATGTTCAAAACTAATGAAACTGAAAGTTTTGATTGAAGCTGGTTGGAAACAGGGAAGAACTAAGTTAAAGAATACAGCAACTTGTTGAAAAATGATGCTTGAATTTAATTCAGTATACTTGTGTTGAGTCCATGTGCTGTTATGATTCAAATTGCAATTGAAAATGATGAACCTTTGTCTGAAAATAAGGAATATAGTGAATTAACTGGATAAAATAAAAAAAAGGATAATTAGTTCCATATGAGATATGAAGTCTTAGAAATCATCCTGATAATGATCGATATTTCTCCTCGTCTTTGGAAGTGTAGAAAAGCCTGTGGAGACAATGGCCTAGTTAAGATGATGATGACTGATTTCTAGATAATGCTTAGCATCTATGCATTTCATTTTCAGCAGCAATACAAGATTCAATCTTTTCTTAGATTGGTAAGATTTTTGAGAAATGTAATCATAATGTGATATTGTTCAACTTTTATTGGCACCAATGAGTCATGTGTTACATAGCAGTTAGCCATATAGATGAAGTGAACTGCTGCTGTGGTAGTTGCGGCTGGTCATAGCGCAGGAAATCTGTTTCCAATTATGGCTCACTCCATCAATAGGTAGACTTTTTTAATACATATAGTATAAGTTAACAAGTTCTAATATCTATTAACTATGGTATTACTGTGCATGTAGCACTGCTGAAATGGACTCTCTAAGTACCTAAAACATCTGAGCAGAATTTTATCCAATTCCCTCATCTGCAATTTCATCAGATTTATTCTACATCCACAAATTACTGAGAATCAAAAACGTGCAATTCCACCAGCCTCTTGCAATTCTTTTCTCTATTTAGAGTATCAACTGAGAAATATTAGGTGTTGTATTGATCATTACCCATAGAATTACTTCATTTTTATTCGAGCTCACATCTGCAAATGGAAGACTATACAGATATTTGTGCACACTTTACTTTTGATTTGCTCACAATACTTAAGTGACACAGGAAGCATACTTTAATTTTGTCAAGGACGATTACAACCCTTTAAAATGTAGACTGAAATTACCCAAGAGGCATAAACATGAGATATCTTAAACATTTTGTCTCTTGTTTTATAAACTGACAGTGCCACTCTGATGCTGCCTTAATATTTACTGCTCCTTCTTCACAAATCCTGTTTCTTCATTATTACATCTTTTACAATCTATTATTTTTAATGGTGAAAGAGAATTACAACCCTTTCAAAAGGTACCATAACTAAAATCACTCAAGAGGTATAAAAGTAATTTATCTTCAATTCTCGTTTATCATTTTATCAATTCACAGTGTCACTCTGTTGTCCACCAATTATTTTCTGAACCTTTTTCACAAATCCAGTCTCCCCATTCATCACATCTTTGACAATCTCTTTTTCAACGTCAACTACATCTTTAACAATTTCTTGTTCTACTCTAACGACATCATCTAAAATTACTTTTTCTACCCCAATCACATCCTTGACAATCTCTTCCTCGAATTGCTTAGCCTTTTCCTCTATAGTCTTGAACGCTTTTTCAGCTACCTCCGCCTCATTTTCCACAAATAGCTTTTGAGCCAGTACAGAATTGGAAGCCGCAGTTCGCGCCAAGACTGCCTGCTGCTGCAGTTGTTTTTCGGTCTGAATCGCCATCTTGCCAGCGAATTTTTGACGGAGCAGGATACTCTCTCCCTGTTGAAGTTCCTTGCACGTATTATCCGTCACAGTAAAGTCAGTGTCGAAATTGAAATTGACTTTTTTGGCAGCAGTTCGCAATCGAGGGAGGAGAGAAGGTGGTAAGGTTGATTCTCGAGTATATACTACTGCCCCTCCATAGCCTATCCATGCGTCGTTTTCACCACGGTAATAAACAAAGGCAAATGGGGGAACACCTTCTTTATTCCCATCCATGGCATAATCTAGTATGTACCAATCATCCTTGTAGTGCAAATACTCATTGTCATGATTGATCAAGTGAGCAGGATTACTGGAATCTTGCACAAATCTCTGAAGGGCATCTCTCGTAAAAAATTCTCCATCTGGTTCGACAATTCGCCAATTGAGCTTGCCATAAAATTTTCCAGGGGCTGTCTCAGTAAAGAAGTGCACTTGGCAAGGAAAGGTATCAAAAAGAGGATTTTGCCCGGCTGTGATATACCATCGTCCATTCCATAACGAGGTGTCAAAATTAGGCACCAGTGCTGCTTTTGGTGGTATGGGATAGAGTCCCTCATCCGGTTTTTGGGGAACACAAGTAGCATCTGACACGGCACATTTGTTGAATTCTCCCACAGCTTCGTTTTCAAATACGTTTCCACATTCTATCTGACATCCTACTTCATCTTCTTTGCCGTTGCAGGAGTTAATGCAGATGACGTTGGCAAGGCAGTTGGGATTAGCGATGCATTTGGCGAGAGGGATGGGGCATTTACGGAGGAGACAAAGGCCGATTTGGGCACCGTCCGCAGCGTTGGCAGTGGGAGTAGAAACAAGAGAAACACTGAGTGAGAGTATCAAGAGCAGAGTGGTTGAGATATTGCCGAGGATGTTGCTCTCGTTGTTGTTGATAGTACTGATGATGCCTCTATTTGCAATGGCATTTGATGTATGCCAACGAGGAAGAGCTCGAAGAACTTCATGGTGATGATGGTTTCTATTGAGTGCCAAGGGTGTAAAGGATAAAGACGGATATGTCCATGATATCAGAAGAAAAAGAAGACAGTGATGGGCTTTGGTGTCAACCATGATGCTTCATTGAGAGTGATGAGCTGTTCAATTTGAAGTTGACAATTGTGCGATAGTACTACTACTATATACCTAGTATAGTAGAGTATAGTATAGTATCTATAGAGCTATCTATTTGGTGCTCTCTTGGTTGCAGATGACATACTAATGCTCCTTCGACGGACGGACAATATCCTCTGCGGATTGGGTTTTTGCTCGATCGGTGAAAATTACAGGTGCCTCTAGGTTTTTTTTAATCCTACAATTGAGGAACACAACATGTTTTGGGTCTCGTAGGATTTCATTTTGCTATTCTAGGTAAACATAGAACAGGGTACTGCTAATTACCAACATGTTACAATGGTAGTGCGTGCAGGTTAGTAACACGAGAGTATGGGCCCAAGTGACTCACGAACAGGAGATATTTTAAGTACCGAACTTCAATGCTCTCTCTAGAGAGGTCTCTGGGACTTCGTTTAGTATAGAGAGACAATATTTGTTCTGCTGTATAATGGATATTGCTCCCTCTAGTCGCGCTGTCTGACCAAGATGGTTCTTTCCGGCGAGGCCAATGCTGGCTGGAATCCATTGATCCTATCAACGATTGCCGGAATGTCAACGTGTTTAGGAGCTCTCGTTGTATTCTGCCATCCAATTGATGATGGAGATCTTGGCAGTAACGATGATGCCTCGGAGGATTGCATGGATGTTAATGCGAGTTTGGACAGGATTGACTCTTCGAATTTTCAGCTTTGTCAAGAACAGAAGAAGCTGCCTAGAACATTTGTAGATAGATTTAGAGGACGACGAAAGGTTTCTCCTTTGACAATGACATTTAGCTTAGCCCTTGCTGGAAGTGTCATGGTCACTGTCAGCATTGTTTCCATCGGCCCTGAATGTCTTGCTGCCTCGTCCATGCCACAAAATCCTTACCAAGGAATCGAGACACATCAAAATAATTCATTCTTTATTTTTGGAATTACTCTTATGCCTATTTATTCATGGATATTCTTGCATCGACTGCTATCGTTTGGAATGGGCAGCATCTCGTATTTTATCATGTCCAAATATGCATTTCCTGCACCAGAGGAGGTGCTATCGACACATCCTCAATTTTTACTCAATAGCACCAATACAAATCATCATCAGCAGAATGATTATCCAGTGGTTGATACCCACTGTGATGATATTGAAGATAAACGTGAAAGATTTTTCCATCATTCAAGACAAGAAGGCAGTAATTCCTTGATGTCCAAAGTCGAATGGACAAATACTTCTTTGGTGCGTAGAAGTGGAAGTTTTGGAGAAGATGAAATCCAGGTAAAGGGTAATCCAATAAATGTAAAAGATAATGAAAGCATGAGTAATGGAAAAGAGAAATGGGGTTTTTATCCTTTAAGAAGTACCTGCTTAACCTTCCTTCGAAACCTTTCCACTGGTTCGGATCTCACCACATCTGAGGCCCGTCGTGCCAACCGTGTTGCAATGCTATTATTTTTCTCGTTGCTCATACATAACTTTCCTGAGGGTTTAGCAGTTGCTGCATCAACTTTAGAGAGTGATCAGTTGGGTTTGACTGTAACTGTAGGAATTATGATTCATAATATTCCAGAGGGAATTGCAATAGCTATCCCCTGTCTCAAGGCACGCCCGGATAGTCCATGCTTAAGTTTCATTTTGGCATCCATAAGCGGCTTGGCAGAACCTGCTGGAGCTTTTCTGAGTATGATTTTGCTGAGGGGATCCAATCAAATTAATGGAGATGTTGAGAAACAAGGATCGCTGGAAAATGTTTTGGCATTTGTAGCTGGTATCATGATTACAGTTTCTTTTTTGGAGCTTTTTCCAGAGGCAAGACGCCATGCTGCAGATTGTTCATCAGGTAAGAAAGTATTTTATAGTGGTATCCTAATGGGTTTTATTGTTATGGTTGCCACTGAGTTTGGGATGTCTTTTTAACATGAGACAAATGAGCATCATCGTCCTCACATTTACTTATGTACTATAAGATGTTAACCTATTATCTTTTAGCTTAACAACACTGTGTCTATAGTATTTCATACATTTGGAATTGAATTGTCACTGAATAGTATTAATCTATCTTCTATTGGGTAGTTGCTGAAGTCTGTACTGTAACATCTGGGGAAAATATTGACTTGACCTGGATCAATTTGATTTGAATAATATTGAGTGCTGAAATTCCCAACATGAAACTTCATCCACATACATGGAAATTAAATAAAGACTTAAAAACCTCCCAATCATAAAAAAACACTATTCCCTATGACCTTTCACTGAACAATGGTACTTGAATTAACTGACAAGGTACAGAGTTGCATCAAAATTGTGGCACTTAATGATCATGTACCATGACAGCTTACCTGGGTCTCAATCATACCTTCTGAGTAGATTGCTCATTCTAGCAGTTGAATCCCGATGGCAGAAAGTGTTTCATTATGGAGATTATTCTTAGATTTTAGATTTGGCACATGATCAACATTCAATGCCATTGTCAATGTCAAATTTATTGACACAAGGCCAGGTATAATCGTCTCCAGAAGGCCAGCGTGGGTTACTTCTACTTTATATTAGAAGCACAATAGATCTTTGGGATAATTCCCTCTATTTGATCCTACATATTACAGCACCATGCTACAGTATGTTGTGATAATGGTATCCTTGATTGAAGTCAAGTTCCCAGATGCAGCAAAAATGAGAGAGTTCACATCTACAGTTCAGGCTAGAGAGCTTTTGGTCAATGATATCATTGGCTTCATGAATGGTGTCTCTTTGTTGTCAGAATGTACAGATGAGCATGTCAAACAGAACTCATATTACTATGGCTATGACATGAACACAATGGTCAAAGATGTCTTTGCTTAAGGCCTAGATGGTCAAGTATTTTTTGCTACAGTTAAATTTCCAGGAGATGGGCAAATCAATTACCGCTCAGTTTTTGGCATCCATTTGTTCATAGATTGGAGGTTACAAAATTTGTGTTGATAAGGGCATTCCATGCAGTGCTGATGCATATGAAATTTTGCTCGGATTAGTGTCGAAACGTGCTGTACAGTGATTGCATCATGATGTGTTGTATCATTTTATCAGGGTAAGTAACATTCCTATGTTGCTATGGCAGGTGAGTGAATGAGAGATGGAAGGCTTGCAGGGGTCATTCCCCACTTTAAAGGGAATCTACCATCAGATGCTCCAAAGCAGAGGTTGGTAATTGAGGGAACCATTTTTGTGCATTATTATTTCACTCAAACCATTTGGAGTCTTCAAATCGAATCATTTTTTAATAGTGAGTATGTTAGGGTGCAAAACCTTGATGTATATGATCATGTGCCCAGTGTTTTTTCTACCCTAGTGACTATAATGCAGACAATGAGGAATATAATCATAAATGTAGAAGTATAAATTTTGGGAAAACAAATCAATGTTACTGCTATCTTGGGTATCGCTCCAGAGATTTTGGGGGATGGGTTTTCAGGTGATGTTTGAGGAAATTGAAGGAGTAGTCTTAGTGAATAAGCTCAGAGCCATCTAGCTCTATGAAGCTGATATTAACCTCTTCAGTCAATTCTTCATTGGGTATAAAGCACTGTAGGCTATGAAAAACAACAATTTACCTGCACAAAGGAGCAAAGTTTGATAAGAGTGTTATCGTAGACTCATCTCACCAGCTATGTCAGCCTATGATCATCATGTCAGTTGATGCTGTGAACTGTTATGATAGGGTAAACCATGTTATGTCCTTGCTATGGTCAGCATTTACTGCAGGGATTTCGTACCCCAATCAAGGCAGCTCGGAGTAGCCTCCAAGAGATTAAATTTTTTAGCGTACTGGCTTCGGAGATTCCACCTATTATCTTGCCAGCTCTGATAAGTCATTTATGGGTCTAGGTCAAGGGAGTTGAGTCACTCCCGCTGCCTGGCAACAACTCAGTACTGTTATTTCACACATCTTTAAACAGCATGCTACCTACCAGCACATTGATGCTCTTGCCCATTTCATGGCAACATATTCGATCGATGGTCACCTCATATGTTGACGATGTCAACCTAGTGAGCTGGCACAAAGAGGTAAACTCAGTCAAAGAACTGCTCAGGATATTGCACTCTGTCATTCTGTTATGGCACGATTTGTTGAGAGCAACTGGTGGGGCATTCAAAACGAACCAGTGCTTGTTCAATGCGATTGGCTACATGTGCCGCAATGGCTCAGGGACTTACCATTCCCCACCTCCACTTCAGTTGACAGTTCCAACCCCAAAAGATGGTATACAGCCGCTACAATGCATTCCAATTTCTGAGAGTAAGAAAATACAAGGGATCTATGACTCTCCAGATGGAGGCTATAAGACACATCTCTCCTACATAGAGAAAAAGGCAGAGTAGTGGCTTCAGGCAGTTAGAAATGGAGGTCTTCCTCTCTCGGTAAGGTGGATCGCCTACTACAGTCAACTTTGTCCTGGCTTGATTTATGTCATCGGAACCTTGAGTAATGCCCTGAACGAAGGGAAGGATACTCTTTCTAAGGTCGACTTCTGACTTCTTCCTTCCTTAGGGATATGTATGAATATTCCTAAGGAACTGCAAAGACTTCACCCTTCATTTGGAGGTTTTGGTCCCTTTCATTTCCCGATTGAACAATTCATATAGAAGATTCCATTGTTTTAACAACACTGGTGAACAGCCTAGATACTAGGAAAGAAATTTTACGCCTCGTTGAAAGCTTTACAACTTCACTCAGGGTGTGTGACCAACCCTCTAAATCTACCCTATTCAAAATGGGGACACCTTTTTCCAAAATTCTGGCTACATGTTCTCTGGAAGTCCCTGGACAACTTTGGCTTCAACATGGATAGATTCCTTGACCTTATTCCTCTCCCACGTGAATTCGACTGTATCATTATGCCCTTGGTTATGTCACTTAACTTACCTCCTAATACGATATCCAGCATACATAATTGTAGACTATTTAAACACAGCATTTTCCTCTCGGATTTGGCGACAGCGGATGGACGATTACTGAAGGATCACATGTGGGACGAGACCAATTCAGTTCACTTTCTATACAGATTCCCTGGGGAACTTACATTAAGCTTGGATTGAAAATGCTGGAGGGAATTCCAGAGTACCATTATGGATGCGAGAGGACGGCTGAAACGGCCATTAGGAGATTGGTCTCACACATCTCACCATCGGTAGCAATGGTACAATGGTGATGGGCACGTCTTTCAAGTGTCTGGGACACATCTAATAAAACTGTTCAGGATTCCAGGAAGGTTGAATGTGTTTACTTTAGGAGGAACGTGAAGGTCCCTTTACATCTTACAGCCCAGCTGAATGTGGCCTTTGTCCATACTTGCCCTCTAGGGGTCTCTCTACAATTCTCTAAACCAATGAGTGGTTCTTCCCAGTCTCCGCAAACATTCTTATTTACTCTTTTTGGTTATGGGGGCACATGGATGTGGAGGCATGTAAAGGACCAATTGTGCAACATCGAACTGGTAAACTGTATTTTGAGATCGATTCTCGGTGGCTCTCTTGTGGTGGTGTCGGACTGTTCCTTTCATTCAGAGCTCCCTGACAGATGTGCAGCAGGATGGATGCTTGCCGATGTTGACAGCCCGATATTGAAAGGCTCCTTTGATAAAATATCCAGTTCAACATCCTCTTATAGGGCAGAACTCTTAGGTATCCTTGCTGTTTTATTGATCCTCCAGGCAACAGTCGAGTTTAGGTGCGACATTAACTTAGTATCTGCAGTCAGATTCACTGAAGATTACGCCCACACTCATGCTGTGTGGATATTCTACGCTCCATAAGAAACATCAAATTAAGGATGACAGGGCGTGTTCTATTTTACCACTTTACCAGTCATATGAACGATTCTAAAACGTGGGACTCTCTGACGGCTCCCAAGCGATTGAATATCCTCTGCGACCACTTAGTGAAGTCATCTCTCCAGCTTCCAGTCTCTCGAGGCGGAGGAGACCACCGTCTTCTCCCACTAGAATTTGCAGCCATCCGATCCAAGGTGAAGTTACCTCCTCGAGTCAATAAACTGCACTCATCACCAAGAATTGCGGACTTCACAGCGTCTAGCGTCAGTTTCCTTACCCATCGCTCTCTGGTAAAACGATATATTTGCTTCCACCCAAAAGAACAATGGTCGGCTGAAAAGTTTGATGCAGTTGATTGGGGTAGCTTCAACTTGGCGTTGTCCAAGGGCACTCCTTCCTTTAAAGTCTGGCTATCAAAACAATCATCAGGCTTCTGTGCAACCGGGATTGAAATGGAACGATATTTCAAAGGCACTATTTCAGCTAAGTGTCCAAACTGTGGACATCTTGAATCTGCCACACATCTTTGTAAGTGTGTGGATCTGTCTCGAACCCAACTTTTTGTCGATAGCGTTAGGGACATGGAGGAGAGGCTCCGTACGGATAATGCTACGGATCCAGAGTTTGCTTATTGAGTTCCGAAATACCTCATGTTTCGTGACTCTTGTAACTTCACTGACCTAATATCCACTTCTCCCATGACGAGTTCTCTTGCTGAAGAACAGGATCTGATTGGATGGAGAAATATCTCGGAGGGAACAATCAGCAATCGTTTTATGACTATACAATCCTCCCATATAAGCTACTCACATCTCAATATATCCCCCGCGTCTTGGACAAGTCAATTCATGATCCGGCTTCTTCGGATTTCACACTCTCAATGGCTATTTCGCAATGTTCACCCTCATGAGCAGTGTTCAGGCCTGCGGCCGATTCTGAACATGGACTATGTAGGACCCCTCCCTAATACCGGAACACAGGAAGTTTCTCCCTGAAGTCGATGTCAGTGCATTGGAACACTACATCTTGGAACAGAAGCAATAATGGGTTATAGCCATGAGGGCGGCTCTATCGACATCGGCACTTGGTGGGATACATCAGACTGGTAGAAGAGGTAATTTGTCCAAACTTCAACGTCTAAATTTATTATGGGAACAGATACGTCACGAGCGCTCTCTCCCAGCACCTGGTACCCAGTCATAAGTTTACTTTTTGCGGTCCTCCTAGCTACACAGATGTGTAACAACGTTGGTAGAACTGCAGACATTTGACGCTCAAAATGGAACAGGAAAGAGTAGACTGCACGACACATCTAATCGACTATGATGGCAGAAAAATTGATCGGTTGCAAATCAGTCTCCTCTAAGCGAGTCTTCCGAAATCTAAGACATTACTCTGTCATTCTGGATATTATCCTCTGAGACTTTCACCTGAGACGTATTTCTGTCTGACTGGGACTTATAAATCTGAGACGTCTGTGCATCCCCTGAACATTTATCTGAGATGTCTGTATGGCAACATCCTGATACGTTGTTATTATTCTACCTGGAAAGTTTGTCTTAGAACAGAGTAGTCTCGATTTGTAAATCGTCATCTCCATGTTGGATCCTATGACGTCTGAGACGTTGGTCTGTCACCCTGGATATGACGCTCTGAGACGTCTGCTTGTCACCTTGTCAACTAGCGTTTGGGACGCCTGCCTGCCTGCCTGTTGGGCCGTTCGAACAAATCTAAGATGTCTGGACTTCATCCCATTCATTACCTTTTGAGATTTCTGCGTGTCTCGTAGAAACATTATCTGAAACGTCTGTCAGTCACTCTGAGTTTTTCGGCTGAGACGTCTGCCTGTCGGGAGGAGACATGCATCTGAGACGTCTGAGTGGTTTTTTGAGAGTGATGAACCTAAGTTGGTAGGTTGCGAGTTTTCTGATCTGAGACGTCTGCCTGTCTCACTGAAGCTGGTCTGTTGAGACGTCTGCGTGTTATCTGAACAGTCTCTAAGACGTTGCATGGTGATCTCGTGCTCAATGTTGAGACGTCTGTCTGTCTTTGGTCAAATTTCCACTGAGACTTCTGGTTGTCAACGCGTATATGATCTGACGAGACGTCTGCACGCTTCCCCGGCTACTACCACCGAGACGTCTGTCTGTTAACTGGCAGTAGATGGTCTGTGACGCGTTTGGTCACTAGTAGCACCAACAGTCCTTAACAAAGTTATATTGAGACGTCTGTAGGGCGTCTGAAGTGAATTTTCAACAGTCGGAAGTCCTTCCTTCAAAAATAGGTTTACATGGGTTTCATGAAAAAAAGACTCTCTTCTGGAAAACTCTTCAAACACAGGACGCCCTCTTTACCTAGTCGCGACTCATTTAGGCTTGTGTGCGACTATTTTTATCTCTAGCATCTCCCCAACTCGGCGACAATTTTGAAAACTTCTTATTTGTCCGTAATTTCGTCGCAATTTGAATTCCGCTCTTCCCTTCGATGACATCCTCTCTATCCGTATTGTCAGCGCTCTACGAGTTTTCAAAGATGGGTGTCCTACGAGTGCTGTGCAGAATATTTCTCTCGCCCTGCGTCTCTCTTGTTCTCACATCGATGCCCGTATTGTAGAGCCAACACTCGTCGAAGTGAAACGTCTCCTAACGATCAACTGGAGGACCTGACTAGTGGAGCACTGAATATAGGAATGTCAGTTTATCAGGTCCTCGAAAAGGTACTCGATAGATGGTTTGGCGAACTTTTCGTTCAATGCATGGCTATTATTATGGAACTGGCAAACGACTTCACGTTGACATTCTCTAATTTTGCGAGGCATCTTCCTCCTTTGTCACAACCTAATTGATAGAAAAACATATTTCTCCGGCGCTATTGGTGATCCTACTCGAGGACGTTTGGGGTCAGTTGCACATTGTCAGTAGAGGAATTCCTCTTCCCCAGTTATCCTACCATAAATGCGATGGATTCAACGGAGGCAGCAACACATCCCTCTCAAACTAAAGAGCAAACTTTGGATTCGACAATGGAGGAAAATTCTGTGTTTTGGGAGTATCATGCGTACGGTAGGGTCATGGAGCATACAACAACCGTTGATGGGCTGACAACAACTAGAGAGT
>JALLAW010000152.1:0-17175 GCA_036939535.1 Cyclotella kingstonii | reverse complement strand
TCATAATTTTAAGAATTCTCTTTCTGACACTAGTTGTCTACTAAATTACACTAGCTTTAGTCATCAGAATGCTCAGTCCTGCAAACCTGTATGTTATTGTAATGGGCGAATACAGTATTTAGATGTATTACATTCTCAGTTCATGTATGGAGATACATTCATTAGACATAGTCTGGTACAATTGAGGCTGTTAAGAAGTGAGAGATCAAGCCTACAAAGGATGAAGTCTTCTCCAAATTGGTGTCACATAAAAATCAATTTATGAGTCACTGAAACCAAACAACTCCATTGCTAATCCAGCTCCTCCTTCATCATTAGTCTCATTCATAATATAATCAGCAGCACTTCTAGCTTTGGGACAACAATTGCCAACAGCCACACCAATAGATGCCATTTTCAACATACCTACATCATTTTCAGCATCACCTAATGCAAGTAACTCTGATTCAGGGTTAATGAGCAGTGCCTCACAAACTTTTTTTACACCAAATGCCTTAGAACAGCCTTCTGGTAAGAACTCTAGCATTGTTGGAATGGCTTGTGTCACTGCTCCTCTGTGAGAACGTCCCAGCTGTTCTAGTTTCGGACGGATTACAGAGGATAACCTCTCAGTATCAGGATCAATCAATAGCAACTTGTGAAATCCTGGCAAATGGTCTGCTAACTTTGAGACATCGGAGTTCCCACTGGAAATCAATTCAACAGTAGGTTCTCCATAAAACTCTGATAAATCTATTACACTCTCAGTAATCTCATTTGAGTAGAGATTATCTCCATCATATCCAACAATTGATATTCCAAACTCAGCTGCTAAATTCTCTGCCGCTCTGATGGCCATTGAAGGAAGTCGCTTTTCAAATAAAATGTTATCTTTACCATCAACGCAATAAAGACCTTGTATATATACTCCTGGGAATTCACGGAGAAGGGGTCCAATGTCTGATCCGAGACTGCTGAGTGCGCCTGTTCGTGATTTACCAGTCGCCAGAAAAAAGAATTGAATCTTTTGCTTCGTCTCATTCCTAGATTGCCTGATAGCTTTCAAAAGCGAATTCAGGGTGTGCGGATGTAGTTTTTGGTGAGAGCTTAATAGAGTGCCGTCAACATCTGATACTATTGCACGTATTGCAGGCTTCTTTTCTTGAAGCAATGCCATTAAGTTGTTTACCGAATTATCAATCTCTTCCTGTTTCTCAGTCTTAATTGCTTGGTAGGAGGATGGGGAAGAAGAAAACGATGATATCTCTTCAATAGTTTGTAACACTTCGTCATGAAGTCCGAATATTGATTTCTCCTTTTCAGCATCGTTTTTCAATTCATCACTATATTCTGCATTCAAACTATTGTGGAGAGTTAAAATGTCCATGAGTACATCGTCATCGTACAAGTCTCCTTTGCCAAGAGGGGCTGTTCCTCTCTGGAATGCATTTCCTTTGGAAATGCAGATTTTGAAAGTTGATTGAGAATTTCTCTGCAAACTTCTAGATACAAAACTGGACTGTGCATCAGGAAGAAGTGTGAGTAAGAAAAGAATTTGTCGGCATATTTTCATTGTAATTGTAATTGATGTACATAGGTAGTTCGGATGATGAAGAGCCATTAGGTTGTTAGTAACTGTATACACCTGGCGTTGATGAGCGGCACTTTGTGCCGCCATGGTCAAAACTATTGTGGAGTGACGTTTCACCTATGGAATAGAGGACCGGCTTGCTGACTTCATTCGATTAGGATTCATTCTGTCTCTACTTTCTTCTCTCTCTCTAGAGAGAGAGCCAAACTACTTATAGTATAGTAGAGCACTATATAGAATAGTACGACTACGACTATTCCGTTATTATACGCTGGGTAAAATCTTACTCCTAAAATAGGTATAGTTATGTCACCAAAGATTCGTCACTTAAAGAGGAACCATACAATCGAGTGGTTCTACCAGTCATTTTGCATAACGATACGCAGGGTCCAACTGATTGTGTGACGTTGACGTACGTGCGTACGGTAGGTGTCATTGTCTGGGTACAACCGTGCAACCATGGCATAGTGCCGCTGGGCAACGCTAGTCTTGGCGAACTTGGTGATTGATAAAAGAATGTCTGACACACCCATTCGATCCGAAGATGCAGTTCACGTTAAGGGCAAGTATCTATTCAAGGGTGATGGAACACGCTTCATTGTAAAAGGCATCGCTTTCCCAACTCCTCCCGAGACATTGCTCATTGAAAAAAACCGTGGCTACCACGCTGATGCATGGCTCGATGTACTGAAACAGCTTAGACGTTTAAAATTAAGTTTTAATACGATTCGCTTGTATAGAATGTATCCTGAATATGTCGACTATCATGAATTCTTTGAAGGTGCAGCCAAACTGGGTGTTTATGTCATTGTTCCACTGACAGCTGCTTCGGGTCCTGGTGTATTGGATCGAAAGCTTTCAGCACCCTCATGCTACAAAAAGAGGTTGTTTCATTACGGCGCAAATGCACTCAAGACATATTTAAAGTACCCGAATGTTCTTGGAGGTATGGTGGGGAATGAGGTGATGAATGATGAAACAGCATGGTTGGCTGCTCCCTGTGTTCGTAGTTATGCTCGCGACTTGAAAATTTTTATGGACAGGATGGTTGAGGGAGGCGTGTTTAATAGGACTCTTCCATTGGTGTATGCTGCTCAGGACTCTGCCACAGTTGGAGGAGCTCAGGTTGACAAAAATACAGTCCTGAAATTGACTGTAGACTATTTAACATGCATTGAAGATGGTAAGGGCACTGCTGTTGTTGATGTTGCTGGTAATGAACCAATTCATGGCCTACAGCACTTTTCAGAAAATAAGTTTGGCCAAAGTCCCATCGATATATATGGCGTTAATGTAGAAAGTTGGTGTAGTTCCACTGAAGATTTTCGTCACAAACCAGATGGAAGTGATGGGTCGTATTTTGCTATATGGAAGGCACTTCAAAATTCTTCAGTTCCCATTATCTTCAGTGAGATGGGATGTCCGCATTCGCAGTTTGACCGTGATGATCTGAAGAGGAAAACCAAAGAAGGAACAAGGTATGCAGATATTGTTGCATCCAATGTATCATAAGAAACGCTCTTTCTACTTCAAATGTATTACTTGTTCTCATCAATTAGGTTACTCTCAAATATACTTCCAGAGATTGGGCTCAGGTACCAATAGTGTGGAATGAAATGTCTGACTCATGGTCAGGGTTTATCGCCTACACATATGATGGCCCTAAGGACTTTGTCATGTTTGATGGAGGCGAATGGAATGGAAGAGATATACTATCTCCAACCAAAGATTTTGAGAATTTTAAAAATCAACTCTATTTTATGACTACTCTGATTGAGTCTAAAAATAGTGGCATCCTAAATGAGACCATTCGTCCAAGTTCATGCAATGATGCTGAGACAGGGCTGCTCACCTGTTGCAATTTGCGTATGTTTAATGATGACATGATTCCATCATATGCAAAGTTAATTGACATACATACTGGAAAAATGGAACGTAACAACGTGTGGATTGCTATGATTGTTTTTTCAGGAGCTCTGAGTGCTATATATTGGAAATTGAAGCAATCATTGAGGAGAAGAAATGTTTCTGAAGGAATTGCCCTAAAGAATGGATATTCTGCTCAAAATAAATCTTACAGCTCTTTATAAATTAGCTCATGTAGCAGTGGTGATCAGAAGATTGAATAGTGTAGGCTTTTGTCCCTAAATTATTGCAGTATTATACACCACCAGGTACAACCCCATTGTTGAGTCAACTTAAAGAGCACTTCATGCCAGATAATTGTTAATAAGGGGCGTAGATAATTATACTGCCACGAGTAGATCTGGTCGCAAGAAGGATCTTGTGTGAGAGATATCAAAGCATATTTCTTTTAGGTTATTCCATTGATCATCTTCAAGGAGTAATGAACATTTAGAGTTTTTGACGTAAAATATACACCTTTGTTTACCACAATGATTATGTTCATCTTGCTCACATGGCAATAGCTACCTTGCTATAGTACAAGTGGCTCAGTATGTAAGAATGCATGTGCATTTGAACTTCTTTCATTAACTTATTGTGCAGTGCATTTTTAGAAGTAGAAGAGCAGGTGACACTAGTATACAAGGAATGGAAATAGGTAGAATTTCTGATGTACAAGATATGATGGCCGATTTCATGTCTTATTCAAAGGTACAATAATTGATGTCTGAGTTATTTAGTTTATGTATGAAATAACTTATCACTGAATGCTATTATTACCATACTCCATGTTAGAGATTGCAGCAATGAATCAAAATGGTAAAATCAAAAAGGCAGTCTAAGATCTCATGCCTGGTCCTAATGGACCTTTCAGTCTTGTGTCAAACTAATCCACATTGCAAGACAAGGATTTTAATTGTTTTAGAGCTAACTAACATGCTTAAAATAAAAATTGAACTCTCACAAATGTCCTCAATCTACATTTTCCATACTCAGGTTTGTGAATATGCTTTGAGAGTGTTCACAAATATCAAGGATATTTGGTGTTTGTAATGCCAACTCTGAGAAGTTTGACTCTTAAAAATTTAACAAGAATCATTTGGCACAGATTTTGGTAAAATTTGACTATGTTAAATTTGGTCAATTTTTCGGAGCACTCCAATTATACCACAGGAATAGCATTTTTGTTACTGTCTAGCGTCTTCCCAAGTTTTTTGCAGCGTAACAGTATCTCTCAACTATATAGTATTAGTTGCATTTTCAAAGATGAATCTTTGATCAAAGATCAATCTCTGAAAAAAACATTTAATCATTTGCTAAATGAGATCTTTGAGCAGATTCACTATGGATTGCATCATAACATCTCAACTTCTTTGGAATGATATCAAGAAATTGCAACGAATGCAAAACATGGTACTGCTTAGTGAAAGTGAATAATGAATTCAAGGGAATAAAAATCAATATCTCTGGTTTACGCCCTGCTTTTTAAGGGATCATCTAATTCCAAAATAGGACTAAAATCATCGTTATAATGTTTTCCCTAAATTACAGAGGGAATGAAAGCTAGGAGATAATGTTTGTTGTATGATAAATTTATTTTAATTGCAAAAATTAAAATGAGAACATTGTTACACACTAACTTAATCGTAAAAAGATCAGTTCACTCTATGTCGAATCCTGTTGCTGAAGTTGCAATGGCAGTTTTGAGCTTGTCTCTCAATTCATCTTTTGAGATATAAACTGGTAAGTCTATTCGATTGAAGCATGTGCTGTAAGGACAGATGACGTCAGAGGATAAGTTGTAAGCAGATCAATCACAGGAATGACTTCAAGAACTTACTGTGATTTCGGGTATAATGAGCATTCCTTGGTGATTCCATTAATACAAAATTGACGAATGTTTCCATCATTTCCTTGTAAAACAGAAAACCCTCTTGATGGAACACCAGAGGTACCTTTGAACCACAATGATAAAAATTCAAAGTTAGATGAATAAGTGAGGCAGTAGCACATAAGACCAAGAGTTCAGCATGGGCAAAAAAGAATTCTTCACAATCTGTTCTCAATAATTCGAAAATACATTAAGTGCGAATATGAACATCCATATGACTTGAATCATATAATTGCGTGAGAAAATCAGCATACATTCGTCTGCCCCTTAGAGAATCTGCCACAAAACGTACCAGTTACAAATTGCAGTAAGCGAGCCCGGGTTTCATGATCAAACTCGTTGCGAACAATATCCCAGAACCAAATACATGTTTCAGATTGCTCTCCTTCAAATTCAAAGTGACCCTGATAAATTGTATGTTTCATCCAGTCATCAATATCAATAGTAGGCATTCCACACATAAGGAGCTCAAGCTCTTGAAAGTCAAATATAGTAAGGAGTGACTCTGGAATAACATCGAAGAACCCGAGAAGTAATTCTGTTAGTTGCGGCTTCACGCGATCCATCAAATGATACTTAAGGTTGGCTTCCAAGTATTCGGATAAGTTGCTATTTGTCACGTTAATAGTAGCTCCCCCTTCTACTAGTTCAATAACCTTATTCATTCCCATTGCGTCTTCAGTCCTTGTGAAATCTAAAAGTAAAACTTCAATATTATCCATCTCTAGTAAACGCTTCAACGATTTGTAATATCCTTCATCTTCTAATTCCAAATCATCAAACGTTATTGGCCATCCAAGAATGTGTTTGTAAAGGTGTCGGACCATATGGCCATTGACTAAATGACCGTCAAATAATGCTTTCCCTGAAATTCAGTAGGATTTAGAAAGAAGTTGGAATATTTTGAGATCACTTCGACAAGCAGAAAAATGAGCACTAACCCATCACTCTTCCCAGAAATCTAAAATAAATCAAATGATCTTCAGGACACGACAACTCTGAAGCAGGATTTATTCGCATTGCCATTTGATTAGTAGAATTTGAAAGCCATAGTCCAGTATCAGCATCGAAAATTGCTTCAGTAACAAGATGATACCATTCCCTCGCCAATCCACCAGCATCAATTCCGATTTCACCTAAAAATTCAAAGCGCCATATTTTTCTCATATCATCACGGCTGAGACACATAACTGCTTGAATAGAATCATGCAACAAATGATCCCGTCGGACATTAAGTCGCACATGGCCTTCACTCCATTCAACCCTTAACTTTTGAGTACAGATCTCTTGAAACCAAGCAGCTTTTTCTTCATAACTCTTTTGATTAGCAGCTGCTATATCAGCATAGCCAACTACTTCGATACCTAATTTCAAAACATTTGAATCAACAGAAGATTCGTTGGCACTGACCAGAGACAAAACTCCTGTGCGCATCCGGGGATCGTTCCCTTCTAAAAATTGAAGTAGGCGGGTGAACGCAGAATGCTTAACATCAAAGTGTGACTGAGTGAAAAGATCAACCTCTCCTTTTTCGTTCATTCGGATCCATTGGAATTTCATATCCGTCACACGAATGGAGCGTGCCCAGCCATCTTTAATTGATTCGTAACTTAGCTGAACATTAGGGACATCATTGGCTGTTTCGTATGGATTGCTTACTGGGAGTTGAAATCTAATCTTTTGACCTGGTAGGACATTTGGTGGACAAGTTACAAGAACACGTTGCCCGTTAGCGAGTAAGCTAAAAGGCTGGTTGGGTCTTACTCCAGGAGGAACGACAACTTCAAACATTTGCATTACTGGTGGATGAGAAGGTGAAGACGGTACGTGCTGTTGCTCGGGTGGACGATCTAATGAAGTGCCATTGTTTTGATGATATGTTGGAGTAGATTGCGATGATGCTGGCGGTAGTATACGTAAATTCATACCCGCTCGGACATTTTCTGGACATGTTACCATCATCCGCCGACCTTCTATATCAACTGCAAATTGCATTCCAGCTGTAATACCAGCAGGTACGGTCACCATGTAAGTTGTTGGTGGGGTAGGTATCTGAAATGGATTTGTGGATTGTTGCTGTGATTGGATTTGCAGTTGTTGTTCTTCATTTGCTGCCATGATCTCAGCTCTCATTCTTACTGCCCCTCCTCCTTCTTGACCTGTTGAACTAGTAAGCTCGGCCATTCCGAGTAAATTTGGTCTAACAATAGGATCTGGTGGAACTGTAATTTGAAGATATTGTCCTCCTCGTGATTCTATGGGGCACCTAACGCCTAGAAACAAAGGAGAGAATTATGAGCGACTTATTGCATTAAATTTTAAGCTGAAGGTAGAATTTGTGAATTAGCTTACGAACAGTACGTGATCCTGCAATCACTTGAAATTCTTGTCCGGGCCTCACTTCTTGAGGAATTTGAACCCTGTACACTTGTGTAGAGCCTGCATTATTTCTGCAATTAATGTAAAACAAGTTTCATAGCTTCAGTTCAATTGTTCCATTAAGGATTAATCTTATATGATATTACCTTGATATCGTATAAGCCCCTGGTCGAGATATTGTCATCGCATCAGTCGAAGGATTAGGAGCAGTAGACATTCCACGTACGGAGGATGGCCTTAGTGAGACTCCTCTTTCACCGACGTTCGATATTGTGGCATTGTGAGGAGCTGATGATAGTTGCTCGTGATGATTGGATGATGATAAAACACTCCCTTGAGTTCGGAGTCGATTTCGGGTGGCAGGGTATAAGCTAGTATTACTTCCATGGCGCGATGTTGATGACGAACTACCCATAGTAATAATGCGTTCTCTGAAAAAGCCGATCCAACGCTAGAGATGAAATATGGCAAGGCTGAGAACAGACTGAAGTTGTGGTTGAGTGATATAGTATGCTTTAATTCTTCCATTTGCAGTACATATCACGCACAGTACTGTAAACACTATGTCCATGCCGAAATGGTCACCAAGCGCTCCAGCCATTCATCGTTCTGGAGAGAGAGACAACACGTACGGTCGGATTCTACCAAAAAACGAGGCGGTCGGATCCGACATGTCGAGGATACGGAAAAAGACATGCTAAAAATTCCTATTATCTACCCGTAAGATTTTTCATTTTGGAGGAAATTCGTCTGCTCGATAGTGAGCACCCCTTGCTTCAAGACATAAAAGGTGGGAGAGGAGTACTATGTTGCAATTTTATTAAGAATTATTCAAGACAATATTAATTGCTAGCATATATGAAGTGAAGTGTAATAATAGAGGGGACATAACTCTTCTTTCCTATAATTAACTTCGTAAAGTTAGATTGCATGGCAAAAAGAATCTCAATTGAAGTAAGAAAAACTATACTTGCATGGGAGAGGACCTGTTGGAAGGGAAAAGAAAAACCTTGCTCACACACCCCACCCCCCAGTCTAGCTGTCATCTTGGCCCTGATCACTTGATCCAGCACAAAGTTCAAGCCCAAACATCCATCCCTCTCTAAGATATCCTTGTTGATGTGTTTCACCTTGAAGTTGTAGCCACCATCAACTGCAATAATATTAGCCATAACCATCTATAATGTTAACAATCCCTGTGAACTGCAAGAAAAGGCTCAACACTATCAACACTGATTTCATCCTTCACTATCTGGACTGAATTGAAAAATACCAGATCTAAGTTTTGATCTGGGGACTGGGGGGGGGCTGATTCCTGAGTTGCACCTTGATGTTGAGGTTTAATGCAAAAAAAGTTCTATTACAAAAAACTGAGAGCAGTAAACTTTTGCTGCTCATGTTTTTTCATATTTGGCTTTTTTAAAATGCTTTTTACTTACACATTATGTATGCAGTTCCATTCCTGACCAGATATTCAGAAGAGCACTCCTTTTTCTGGCGATAAAGTGCTACCTCTAGTTTTGACTGGCTGGAGAATATAGTACTACTACTCACTATACATAGTAGAGCCCTTTTCGAATGAGGAACCTACGTTAGGAATTCGGACAAAGATGGAACTCTGACAGATGGTGACATGTCAATTTTTTGTGTCCGCATGCATAAGAAAAATTGGATTTATTTTTGGAGGAAGCACTCTTTGTGACTTCAACAATAGGTTCCCTTCTAATTGATTTTTTTCGTGATAAGTACAAAATCGGTAGAACAGCCACTTTTGTTGATAAAAAATGGCTCGTTTATGAAAATTCATTACTTAAGGGAATCTTGTTGGATCTCAGAAATCTCAACTGATATGATGCGTTCAGATTTTAGTCTACAAGAATGTGTTGTTTTCAGTTTTCTATACATGGAGCTGAAAACGTGGCGGGTCCGCTCAAAACTTTTGTCTAAAAATGACTTCTTAATTAAGCAATATCTCAATGAATACAGAAGATATGAAACCAATTCTACATATATTAGATTCATCTGTTCAAGCGATTAAATTTGATAAGTCGCTTGATATGCCTACTTAATAATTATAAATCCCAGAATTTATAAGAGTGTTTTTGTACATGCATACTTATAAAACTACGTCACAAGTTTTATGGCTATCAATCAGATGTGGTTTGGTGGTAATCAAACGTTTTCTAGAGAAGTTATTGAATTCCTCCCATTGAAAAAAATCGCTAATTTGAAAAGCCATTGCAAAAACTTACGACTAAATATTTGATATTTAATTTAGCTTTCTTGGATAGCAATACCTTTGCTTCCTTTCAGGCTGATATGTATTATTATTGTGACAAAACGCACTTCTTGGCACAACTCCAAAGTTGAGTCAGAAATTCCAGTGAGTGAAAACATGCAACAACCTACAGTCGGCCTACGTAAGGTTCAAAAACTAGGATTTAGGCAATGACTCATTTATCGAGTTACAAAAGAGCCCAACTGACACCTGCAATGGTTTATCCTGTTTGCGTTGAATATGATGTGTGGCCACGTCAAGCAATCGTTGTAATTAAATTAAGTTGTTCATGTTATTCTTCATTAAGCTACTTGTAACAATGTTACAAAAAAAACTAGTACCTGTTGTTTAAAGTGTTTCACTGCCCCAAGTTAAGTTAGAGTTGCCTTTTGAAAAGAGCGAGAAAAGGACTATAACTGTTACATATCATGGGACAAAATTAGGAGTCACTCTTTAATATATCTTAGAACGGACTATGATTTAGAAATTAATCAACAATCGCTAAAAAATATGAAAATACAAAAAGAGTAGTAGTGCTATAGTTACGTATACTTGACCTAAAATAATTACATGATGATTACTTCATTTGTACAGATAACCATGGCAGAAGATCCCAAATCCTCTCCTACAGCTATACCAGACACAGCTAAATAGTATCATTATGAATTTGAGGTAGAGGTAGATCAATCTAAACTCAATGTTTTTGAATGGTCGGATGTCGACACTGTTGATCACCAGCTCTTCATTAAGTGTTTTCTGGCTTCAAGCAGGCTGTTAAAGGACTTCCGCAAGACATTCAAAAAGGAGCCAAAAAGATGTCCAAAGATGTCATGGTGACAAAACTCGTGTCATTATCGACCTGTGGTGGTAGGCATAGAAATGGGGTAATTTTAGCATGAAATATACGAAAACTTAAGTAATTATGACGTAACTTAATGTTTTTTCCGCACATTTTGGCGGTAGGCATGAAACGACATCAATTAACATGAAACATCTGAAAGCTTTCGTATATATGTCGTAACTTTACGTATTTTTATCGTATTTTTAGAAGAGACAATAAGATGTGTGTGAACAGAAATTAAAAAAGCCAAAAAGTTATGTCATACATACGTAACATTCGGCATATTTCCGTCCGCTTTACAAGGCTAGCATCAAATGTGCGTAAAAATAGTGGTAAACTTTCGTAATATTTCATGAAACTTTACGTACTGACGTAATCAATTTTTGTACTTCATATTCGGACATGCAAAAAGTGATTTTTCGAAAGTTCGGGCATTTTCACAATAAATTACGACTTACGTTAACTTGACGAAATGTTACGCATGTTTTCATACTAAGTCTCGACTGATTTACATCAGCATACGTGAATAGACTAATGGTACCCAAAACAAAAACTATTATAATGACTACAATGAAGAATAAATATTCTAATGATTCCAAACCGGTTTTGTTGCTCTTCTGACTGCGTTTTTCACTTACAAATTCATGTGTAGCAAAATCTATTTCGCGCTTGTCTCCCTTTTTACATTCACCAAACGCGACATGAACATTACTGGCATATTGACTTATATCTCTGACAAAAGGAGTACACTAACCATAACGACACTTTGAACTATCATCGGCGCTCTCTGAATGGAAACAATAAGGTGGAAACATGGAAACATACGTCTTTAGGTTGAAAATACTAAAGTACAGTTATCTTCTTCAGGGCTTGGCAAATCCAATAATTGGAACTCTTGCAGACAATTAAAGTTAATGGCCTCGACAATGCTGGTCCCGTGAGGGCACTCATATTGAAATCCGAGTAAAGTTTTTCCCATGTCGCTTATCGAGTCTCTTGACGTATGATAGTGTTGTCATATCTCCGATACAATATCTCACCATGTGTGGTGAGCCACATTAATGTATTATTGTAGAAACTAAACGCACATCATTCTGATATGCTTTAGACAGTATTCAGTGCAGTTATCTTTGTATAACGGAGGCAGATGCAATGTCATTAGTATACTACTTCCAATGCTTGACCAATTGAAATTGTCTAGATGTTGCTTAAGATCCTTCAAGAGTTTCGTCATTGATTCCCCATTTTAGAGAAGACGTGATGAAATTGAAAGCAGGGCGCTCATTAGATGATAAGCAGTCAGTAATTTCGTTCCTCATTCTTTGGTAAATATGATCTTTTCTTCTTGTGAACCTCAGGAGTCAGGGAGTCAGGAGCGTAGTTGACGGTTAGTTATATAGAACATCTAGTCCACTAAGGACCCTATAAGACATAACCACGCAAATAAATTTGAAACCATGGTCCATTTCCTTGGAATTGCCAGTGACTGAAAAATGAAATTGCTGTAGCATCCTTTCACTCAGGAATCGTGGTGATACCTTCAGAGTGTATGCAATTGAAGAATATGCTAAACTTGGCCTTGGCATTTTTCGGAGGATTAAACTTTGTCTTCTTGATGAACCTAGGTTTGCTTGGTAAGACTATGACTGTAGCTTGATACATCTCAGATAGACTGACGAATAGAGAATGAATGTTTCCCACATGTGAAGTTTGCACATGTGGAACAGGAAGTGTCTCAAAAACGGCAGCTTTATCTTTTGATTCATCAACTCACCACGGTTGCTTTTTTCTCTAATAACTGCCTCATCGTCTTCTATTTATTTGTGTACGTTATCAGCTTTAGCCTCGCAGCAATCAGAAAGTCCGAGCTGGGAAATCTTCATTTCCTGTGCAGCAACTGTTTTGACTGGAAACTGCATACTGGTTACAGTATTTTCATTTTGATAACCTTCACCTGTGTCTTTCTTTCATAAGCAATTTCGGAGAATCTTTCAGTCATCTTTTGTATCAACTTTTGATGGTGATTTTTCGACGTCTACTAAAACCAGCGGCACAGGACCAAACTCAAGAGTAGCATTTTTTGTTGTATTTGTTTTTAAATAATGAACTAAGTAACTGGATATGATTACTAGTGTGAAACATGCGTAGAATAATGCCCCTTGTTGATGAATTCATTGAAGTGTGGCAACCTATCACGATGAAAAAGCGATGAAAAAGCCACGGACGTTGGATTAAATAATCTATTCCATCCTCCTGGCCAACCATTTGTTGGCGCATAGTACGGATTTCCATATCTTGATAGGCATCTGATATCAACAAGGAAGGTAACACAAGTTACGTAGATCGTCGCTATAGTGCCCATCTTTGAAAAAAATCATCTCTTGTAAGCTCTCTAGAGCGGGAAGTATAGCGGTAGCCGGTTCACTCTGTCAAAGCAATTTTCTGCATCTGTGGATACTATAGCTAGGACATTATCCTTTGTTTTGACATGCCTACTACTAAGATTTTATCAAAGCTAGTGCCGATGGCCGTTTTGCTTTTCTGACTGAAGAGCTCCTTACTTAACGGTTCTAAATCTCTCAACTTTTTAAGTACTGATTGTCCGAAGATAAACTGGTTATAACAAATTACAATTCTGATGAGCCATGAATAAATCAAAAGTTAACACTTTTCCCTAAAGATCAGGTTTATGGAAATTCATTAATTCATTTATTTCCTTGCATACAACGTGTACTTTGGGTGAATCAATCACCTGACTGTAGAAATTGGCTCTTGTGAGCTCATGAGTGATAATTCCTATTAATGGTGACTTTGCTAGCGTGTCATAGAAGCAGTTACCATCAGCAATTCTTAGAATAATTTCAAAGGTTCGGTTCCACTTGTGAGTGAGCAGATCATTGTGGACAAAAGTAGACATTGCTCTATTGGTAAATACCTGCAATTTATCCTTTGAAATTGTCAGGAGATGAATATCAGCTTTATAATATGCCACTTGCAGTCATCTTGAATGTAAATATGTGGATCAGTCAAGAACGCTAAAATCAACGAAAGTATCACACAATACACGTAATTATTCGTGCGTTTTTAGCATTTTGCCATATTTTAATCAAAGAAGTACCGCAGCTTTCGCAAGAATGACGTAAATGCACCTACTTTTTCCGCCATTTTCGGGTTCTAGCGAAATTATCAAGCGAAATGAGCAAAAATTATCGTCAAGCTGGCACTACTTTTCGCTTAATTGATACTGATTTTCATACTATTAGGTTATCACTATAAATCATGGAGTCCCATATGAAAAGTTATGCTCTATCTTAAAATAGTGACGTAAACGTACGTACCTCCGGTCCATTTTATAAGCATGGTTCATTTTTTTGTGGTTCAGAATAAAAGAACGTTTACGTAGAGTATATTGTTCCTATGTGAACGAGCGAGTTTAAAGAATGATTACAGTTGTAGGCGTAGAAAATCAACGCTATCTCTAGAGTCTCTCGACTGAGTTACACTACGTCCTACAAGTAAGAGTAGCAAATATGTGAGAGTCATGCGAGGTGACAGAGTTTTTGTGACGCCAAAGTATATACTCCAATTTTTTCAGCATCTTTCTGGAGGGTGAGTATCAAGCGGATAGCTTAATTTTTGGGTGACGACCTTATGAAACCGTTGGCTGCCTAACTTCTTGATTCAATATCTCAATTAATGTCAAGGCTATAAATAAAATCTCAACTGATCCGAAAATGGAATGAAGACTTCTAAAGGAATGCAGAGTCTTATTTTTTCTACGTAAAAATAAGATGCTGGCAAAATTCATCCCATAGTATCTCAAAAATGCAAATTTATCATTTAGCGCCGTATGGCTAATTTAATTTTAATTCTTTTTTAAAACTATATAGCAATTAAGTCTATACATAATTTATCTTCCATCAAATTTTCAGTAGTTGGGAAATCGACTGAGAAATGCCCCAAGTCTACAACCGTGATGATAAAGTGAGCCAGAGGTAGTGCAATTTACGTTAGAAACATAGTTTGGTACATCTTAAATGAGCTCTACTTTTTATGCTCGTATTTAGAATGGAGCCGATCCAACTTTTTTCTATAAGTCGGATCGGACATTTGTTAAGTCGCCTTCTAGATAGGGGTCGGATCCGACCTCAGACAGAACAAAATCTGGTCCGGTTCATTCTAAACTCGCACCAAAACAGTAGAGGTCGGATAAGGTATAATATGCTATATCTTTAGCTCAAAACATAAAACTCTATTTTACGTATGTAGAGACTGGTGTGGTTTCGTTTATCATTCCGAATTCAACTATACTATTAAGTTACAAAATAGGTATGTAAAGTTACGCAATATTGACTTACATACTTAAGCACTGAAATTACACACATTATACGATGTCTCCTGAAACAGTAGAAAAATGTGCCTAAAATTGTGTATTATTACGTAACTGTATTGTATTATCATGGTAAATTTACGTACAGTTTATGCTGTCTAGCAGAAAATAGCAAAGAATGTACGCAAAGTTACAACATATAGTACATCCAAAAAAATTCATATTTTTCATACTGAAGTTATGTCGCTTTTATACCTACCACAAAACTGTTCGAAATAAAGTCAAAAAGTTAGGTTATATATGCGTAATTTTTCGTAAATTTCAGGCTGAAGTTATGATTTTTTTTTAATTTCTACCACCAAAATCATTGATATTTATTTGTACGAAATTTTTTTTTCCCATATATTGTATAAAAGTTACGCATAATTCATTACAAATATGAGTCAACTATGTAATTTATATGAATCTTCCGCAATTTTGACTTACCTTTACAGATGTTTAGCCAATAAACTGGACAAAAATACGCAATCGCTCGTTCATTCAAAGCAAAACGCTGAATGATTTAATAACAATGAATCAAACCAGACCAAGTTTTTCGTCAATGGTATTCTTTTCGTTATCAATGCATCAATGAACATTTGTAGTTCTAGGCGAATCGTCTTGTCAGTTTCATGATTCAATATTTTTATTGAAGAGATATTCTCTCGAAATCTTTCCCACTCGCTAAATAGATGATCTCGCTCTTTTCGATCTTCTTCCTTTTGTTGACGCTGCTCACATTTCTTATGTAGTTTGATTCTTCTTTCAGCAAACATTGCATGTTGAGTGAATACTCTCGTGTCATGAATTGCATTAATAATAGCCAATGTTGCCTCAGTCATCTTCTCCCATGTTTTGGAGTATTTTCATCAGGTGCTTGAGGCCAATTTGTCACTTTCAACAAAAGGGTCACTTGGCAAATCTGCCTCAATGGTCCCTGAGACTTCGGGGCGAAGGTGTAGGTGCCTTCTGAGGTAATGCACATCTTGCTTGCCAATGCAAAATGAATAGAAATTGGATTTATGAGTTCTTGACAAGGTGAATCATGTGAGTGTAGCCTTGTAATTGGCATTCAATGCTATCCACATGGAATTCCAAGAGTAATTGATGATTACTGTCATGTCTTCATCCAGTGAAGTAAAAATATCTTCTTCTTGGAAAAGAAGGGTATCACAACATCATTTTGTTCTTGAAATGCCTGACACACTTCCTCCAAGACGTACTGATCACTTCCAGACTTACCGGAACCTAATTGATAATAGTTAGCTACATAACCAAGTTTGGCCAGCTTGGTGGAGAACTCGCCTGAAAACAGTATGGTTAACAAACAGAATATGCCCTGAGGCTCCTTCCTTGTGTGTTGGGCAGTTGAATTAATCTTCTGAGAGAGGATATCATTATTTTTGAGGTTATTAAAACTTTCCTTCAGTTTTGTCACCAAGACATCTCTAAGTGCGTTCTTGATTTCTTTGACCTTTAGGACGCTGCAGATCTTGCATAGATCTTTTGACAGGATGTTTGAAGCTCCAAAACCCTTAATGAAAAGCTGGCCATCAACAATTTGGATGTATGACCATTCAACATTACTGAGTGGTGATTGCTTTGCCTGCATCTCAATTTCAAAAGCAGATACGTCTGTAATTAGTGTGCATATTGGAGGTGGAATTGAGGCATTCTGCCATTGGATTATGTTAAGTCGAGTATGAGATACTACTACTTAACATTGCTAAAATAGGTGGCTAAAGTCTTAGCATTATGTACAAAAATTTACATAAAATTTTGGGTATTACTTCGCCAACCATGGTCCTACCATATTCTTGAGATATGACATCTATTGGTAGGATAATTAATTAATTACTTATTAAATTACCACTTAAACTATCTAAGCAGTGGTAGACCAAAGTCTTTTAAGTTGCCGTAAGACACAGCAACCCCGCCGGAG
>JALLAW010000151.1:0-17222 GCA_036939535.1 Cyclotella kingstonii | reverse complement strand
ACGGAAAATTTTGAATTTTTTCTGTGTCGCCGACAGTGTAACCTGAAAAACGACACGAAAACGACACTCTGAAGTAAAATTCTAGTAAGTAAAATTTTTAGTTTACGCTGTCTGTGTAACCCTGTCATCGACATGCAAAGTAAAATTCTAGTAAGTAATTTTTTTTCGATAAAATGTCGCCGACGGTGTAACCCGCCCCTAAGCTACTCTCCACGCGTGCTTACGTGGTAAATTAGCTTTCCTCTCATTTCTATACAAGAATTTCCGGTCTGTCATCTCCTGTTGACGCCTTTTGGTGCGTCACCGTATTTTTACAAGTTGACGCTACTTTACTCCTTACTGTACCGTAAGGTACATTTTACTAGTGTGACCATGTCGGACAATCACGTCGCTCCCCTCCATGTCTACGTACTCCCGAAGTACCTCGCCATACTCTCCTCCTGAGCTGCCAAGGGACATCCCACCAACAGCATTCCCTTCTTCCACGTCCATCATGCTCGCGGCAATTCTGCATTGTGCACCAGCAGTTCCAAACCCTCCTATTCATCTTCCTAGATTAAAAGTGATCTCTATAGCTATGATATCTTCTTGCATCACTGCTTTGGTAATTACTATGGTATGCATATGTTATCAACTGTATTTATATATATTGCGTAGTAAATGTATTACCAAAACCCATATGGGTTGAACTGCCTGTATATATAGTGTCACTGATACTACATGTGTGGCTAGGTTATGAGCCAAGTCAACTTAGACTCTGATAAAGAAATATTTGCCAAATATGCGTCTGAGTCTTTCACAGAACTAAGAACACGTATGTAAGAAGCAAACTCTGCTGTGTTCCCTTTAGCATAGTGATTTCAAATTGTTATCGTTTCTAAAGAGCATCATGCCCACTCTTCGAAAATGTACAATCATGCAACTACTGACAATGTTTCCGAGCACAATAAGGTATTTTACGACGCAATGGCATCTTAAGATTCTGAAACAGGATTCAACAAATGCATCATTGACAAAAGTAAGTACCTTCATATCATTCAGCTCTTAAAATGTCTTGATCATTGAGTATCTCTTGAACAGATGTGAAAAGAGGAACATTATTAGTTGGACAAGTAATCCAAGAAATACATTGTTCAGAAGATTGGGCAAAATAGAAACGTTCTTCTTGAATGCCAATATAAGTCACCCAATGGGACAATCCTTCCGCTGGATCAGACCTGTTGTGTCTGTTACTTCACGATCTTATTCGATTGCATCAGCGAAGCTCACCACGACGATCATTCAAAGGGTCTAACATTGTATCATTGTATGAACACGAAGTTTTTTAATGTCCCTAAAACCACGTGCAAAATTTTCACAGAGACGTGACCACAATGTATTCTTCGAGCTGATTAGAGGAAAACAGTTGCAGTACACCAGCCAATCTTAACGAATTGTTTTGCATGAGAGCTCAAATCGATTTAATCGACTTCCTACACTCATCCGATGATGATTTCAAGTTCTTGCTCACCTACATCGATCATGCACCAAAATAGCATTTTCGGCCGCTTTGGTGTTGAAACATGCAACTTTCGTATCTTACATTCTTTTTGACATTTCATGTTGGTTTGGGCCACCATCCATATTGCAGGCTGGTAATGGGCGTGAATTCGTTGATGCAGCACAAGGTAGTATGCTGATTTACTTATCAAATGAAGTGAGTACAGTTATTGCTGTTAAATTAGCGATTTAATTATCCTGAAGTTTTTGTATTTTAACTTTCAGTTCATCAAAGAATGATAAGTGGAGTTCAAAAGATATGACCCAAATGCCATATGGTGAGAGGCTCACCTAGACGATTGTCCACAAATGGTGTAGAACGATTCAAGAAAACAATTCAGATGAAATTGGGTAATTGGATGCGGGTGCATAGCAGATCAAGATGGACCATTGGATGTAAAATTGTTACATGAAGGTACAACACACACAACAATTGGTAATAAATCTCCACATCATAATACCTTCATTCATATACCATATTTTGGTATTTCTAACCTTCCGCTTTCAAAAGAGCGTTTGGACGGCTTGCATATAGAAGAGCAATTTCATCGCTACTCCACGACAATCACCTTGACGCGCTAATAATATCACAAGTTACTACAGAGATTCCCTCATCAGACGAAAACAATTGTGAGTCCTCATTTGTCATTAGAATAAAACAATTCCTTTTCTATTGCCAAGCATTATCATATCAGAAACGGTTTGAAAATAAAGAATCAGAAAATAAAAGTACAATTTAGTGCGCTTGTTACGTCTCTTTATTTAGTAATATTACCTTCTCGCCTTGTTATGATCCAGTTATCACTGAGTATGACGTGAGTCGTTTAAGGAACATTGAAAGAAAAATGGCTCAAATATTACAATTAATGTTGATAATCCACTAACTATTGAAAATCCACCATTATATATCCCCAGTCGAGGCGAGCAATTAATGATGATGATGATTCCGTCATAAGCGGTTTTGAGATGGTAACTCTGCATGAAGAGGCGCATCTATGTCAAGCTTTTGACCATTTCAGGAAGAAGAAAAGGATGATGATGCAGGTAAGTAACTGGAGTAGGAATAAATTTTGTCACTTCACGAGAAACATTACTAGCATATATCGACAAGTACCAATTTCTAAGTCGTTCCTTCTCCAAATACCAATATCGCTTGATTATTGACAAGTCACTAGATTTGTCAAGAGATTACACTTCTCTTGTGGATCACGCTCAGCTGAGATTTGTTCCAATCAGTACCGAATACACCATCATGCATATTGGAGACGGTAAGGACATATTGACAAGATGCCTGGAAGCGGTACATTATTTCTAAGGTCAGGAAAGACTTGTGGAAGCTCTTCGATGCTTTAGGTAGCGATTTGATAGCTGAAATTGAAGATAGATTAGATAGAGATAGTGGTCCAGCAAGTGAGTGGAGTCTATGGTAAAGAATCGCAACAGATGACGAAGTAATACTGCAGTCGAACATTTCAATACAAAAAGAATGATAGTGAACATTTACTTGTAAGTCCTAAAATTATAGCTGAGAGATATTTTCTTTGAGTCAATGAAAAAACAGCATATAAGATGAAGACAAGTGCAACAAAGTTGAGTGGAGAAGTGAAGGTTGGAGATGTTGTGCATGCGGGTCAACATGAGGTTGATCAAAAAGGTTCATGGGAACACTATTACTGGTGTAGCGTTTGCAGTCTTGAAAATGGTAATATTCGCGTTGCCTGAAAAATTAGTGTTTTACAACAGACATATGCAAAACACAACATCAATATAGTTGAAGGAGCAGGGAACAATCGTGAGATTTTAAGGTTAGAAGATGTGTTTATTTGATGGCAAGGGATGGCTCGAGTTACTGAATGAGAGTCTGCACGAAGTGTTTCTATTTGTGGGGGTCGAGGGCATGGAGTTGTCAAATGCAACCGCAAGGTTTCGGCAAAGTATCAGGTGCAAGTATTTTCAAAATAATGTGTCCTGTACTTCAAATCTCATCGTGTAAATCATAGTTGTGAAAATCATAAATAATCTCAATTAATCATTTAATATAATGGTCATAATTATAATACAATATCAAATTGATATAAATTTATCTGAATTACTTTTGTGGTCCATGCAATTACATTGTTATCGACTACTGAATCAGCAAACTATATTGATTGATCAGCAAATTTGGGTATAGCATAATTATAACTAAACAGTTAATGACAGTAGGCATGTTGTTGTTGAGGTATAAAATCGCAGTATAAATACTATCAATATTTGAATGCATGCTACTATTTTCAAAATTTAGACCGAAATTGCAGTATGCTTACAGTGATTTTCAAAAATTGCAGTATGTATTTCATGAGTGACAACATGCATACTGCGATTTTGGTTTTAAATTTTGAAAAAAACAGTATGCATATGGGTAATGACTGTATGCATACTATTATTTTCAAAAATAGAAGCAAAATAGTAATGTGCTCACGGGTGATCACTCTATAAACATAGGCAATTTAGCAATGACAATATTCATTCTGCGATCGCCAAAGTGAGAACAAAATGGATACAGTCAGTGCAACGCATACGGGGAGGAACAGAATATTTGACCATTTAGGAAATCTCGAAAAATGAGCCAATGGGGATTTTCGAGTAGCAATATGAATACTATCTCTCGCCCTATTTAACTAGGTTTCTTGTGCATACAGGGAAATCATGCATCAAAATAAATTACACAATTGAATATTTTTAACATTATTTTCTTCTTTTGTTATGCAATTTAAATTTTAACAGGTATTTTGAAGGAGATGTCTTACAACCTAAAGATGGGAGAACATTTTAGTTTTGATTTGTCCCTTTTACAAGATGGAGGTATGATGGAGGGGGTGTGATGATGTAAGTACTCATATTGATTATTACACCATCTACTCCCATCTTCCTCACTAGTCAATGAACGTTGGCATTTTGCTTTCTATTAACTTTTTTGAAATTAGGTATCCTAATGAGAACTTTTGTAAGTTGAAGAAATCTGAATCAGAATATCAGAATATTCGTGGCTCTAGCCCATCCCAAATCATGTCGTACATTCATTCATTAGCTCAAGAAATAATGCAGAATAAGGTATACTCTAAATTTATTACTACTAGTAAGTATTGTTTGTGAATCAACTATTAAGGGCCTTTAGTCTTTATCTCTAAGTTCCTTAGCAGTCGCCTTGAGTTTGATCCTCAAGGCTATTCTCCGTTCAACATCAGCTGTAAAATCTTTGGAACAGGCTTAGGCTCACAAAATAATGATTTATTAACGGTTTCTGGTCAAGTGGGATACTGATAAATAGTGTAACCATTAGAACCAATCCTTTTCGATGCTGATGATGAAATGCCATCACTATTGGGTGTAACTGCACCATATTGTTGTAGTACTTGATGAGCATTAGCACAATGAAGAAAAAATGTATCTATTTTTCAATGTTTAGAACACTTCTTTTTTGGCATCTATACTTTAATCAAAATATGCTGTGTCAGGTTCATTTGATGAATTGTATATGTGCTTGGTTAGAAATCATCAAATTGTTGTGCACATAAAAGCTCTTACAAAAATGGTTGAAAACCATGATGATGAGACAGGATGAATTTCTCTGCCTGAAAACAAAGGGATTCTTTGACATCATGACTACCCCAATAATTTTTTTCACTGTGCTTGCTTCCAATGGGAGAAATCACTCTATTCTTTCAACACAGCTACATAGAAGTGAAGATACAATATTGTTGTGTTTCCATCGATGAGTACAGAATTGTTCTTTGTGAGGGGGAGTAATCTGTTCATGTGAAATCAGCATTTTAGGAAAAGAATAATCCTTATGCTTGACCAATAGTTAAAAAAGTAGAGCAAGCTAACTTGAACAATCATACTCTTGAACAAAAAAAGAATATTTTGACATGTATGCAAGACACTGTCATTCACTTGTCATTACATTTGCTCATGAAGCAAAATTACATTAAGGATATACAAACCAATTATTAATGTTTTCTCTTGTTTCTTCATGAATAAAAACACATTTAATCCACATCCTGACAAAAAATCTCACCATACCTCCCAAGTTACTGCAGTACATACAATCGTTGGAAAGCTTACTTTGTAAGAATATTAATGCATGCACTTGTAGGAAGATATGAACTCAGACTTTTATATCCAACTTGTGACATTTTCTTTTAGAGCCCCTGAAATATTCAAGCTTGAAGGAAGTACTTAACATGTTTTTCTCGTAGTCATTCTTTTGAACGTAGGAGATTGTGTTGGTTTAATTGGTAAAAGCTGCCAGTTATCTGAAGTTCCTACAATTTTAGACGATGATGACAATTGTAACTAAAATGTGGCTTTTGACGTCTTTGACCTATTGTCAAAGAAGAGATTACTGTTTCCTGACGCTGTGGGTTGTCTAAGTGATGATAGTGGCTCTCTGGCCTCTGAAAAGATCAAGCCATAGAAAGACATAATGACATGATTCACCCTATCATAGCAGTTGGCTGCGTTGACTAACATTAAGGCCATAGGTTGGCATAGCTGGCAAACAAGTCAATCATAAGAGTTTTATCGCTGTGCTGCCTTGGTGTCCGTATAGTTCATCTCCTATGACGCCGGTATTTTTCATCATTTCCAAGGCTCTGTAATCAAAAAAGAAACGATTATAGAGGTTAAAGGTAGCCTCATATAATTGAATCACCCTATGTTTTTTCACCAGCGCAAGCGCGTGTGTTACCTTCTCTAACATTACTTGAATCCCTAGGCCCCAAGTTTCTGACACAATATCGGATGTGTCCATCTAGTTAATTTATTTTTACATAACCTCTAAGATGATAGGGCTCCAAATCCCAGCTTTGTATTGATCGAAGTCATCACTAGAATAGAAGGAAGGTCTTTGGCTTTAGACCAAAATAGCTGAAGATCCTCTTTTGAAACCATACTGTTCGACAATTTGTAGTTGGTCATGTTTAATCTGCTTCCCAATCTTGTTAATCTCACTGAGTTTCATTTTTGTGGCATCGTCCAGATCTGGAGGTAATTCAAAGTCTCCTCAGATGATATCCTTTGCTAGGAGTTCATCTTGCAGTCAACATAATTTATTGCCAAGAGTTGAGTATATTATGAGTGTCTTGTGTGTCAGGGTGAATCTTTTCCTCACTTCACCTTTTAACGCATTTTTAATGGGTTCTTTGGTTTCATGATGCGTCTCTTTACCATTTAGAACTGTAGTGACTCGTGTGACGCTGTTCATCGTGGAGCCTTTGGTAGCAATTCTAATTACCTTCCACACCGATTTTACGTTTCTCTGTTAATGATCAATTTGATCGTTGACGCTTTACTCAGATGTCCCGAGTCTTGTGCTTGCAAAAGATTGTCTCTCAAATGCATCTTCTGGAGACCAGCAACAGAAGATGCCAGTCCTTGTTTACAGACATACTGTTGCATCTACTTACAGCCTTTCTTTGTTGTAGTATTAGGAGATGTTAGAGGTTGTGTTGGCAATCATACCAAAGTTTAGTTTATGGGCTGAAACCAAAGAAAGGAGGGAGGATCTTTCAGCACACTCTCTCAGCATAGGTATTTCTATGATTTGTTTATGGATACAGGGGAGACAGCCCTCAAAGGAGTGATCGCTGTAAGCAAGGTGAGTTAGGGATTCTGTTTTAAGAACCTGCAGTTGAGTTAGGATCTTATCTTGTATGATTTGGTTCACAACCTCTTGGGTGTAACGCGTCACTGACTGTTGGTTTGCCAGGGAAAGCTTTCTACCCACCGGGTCTAACGATCTTATAGACTGACTGCCCTAGGAAAGAGGAAGAGAATATGTCAAAGGGAACTCGAGAAATGGTAGTACGGTCAGATTCGTCACTTGCAAGCATCCATCAATAGGAAGTGAGAGATTCGTGTGAGTTGCTGTAGGTACATTACCCCACCATTTGTGGGTAAACTTTTCCAAGTTTGGTACCTCCATTTCTAGTCCAGCGCTAAAGTGGCCGCTTATGATCGGGTGCTACATGTACCTAAGGTGTTGCCAGTAGTTTGTTTTTAGTCTAGAAGGTTTGAAAACACCGTTTCTACATGCAACAACCACTCTAGAGACCTTTGTTTGGATCTGTATAAATTCTCTATGATATCCATCGGCCCAGCTGTGGAAAGTTTTATCCCAGCCTGGCATATTTGATAAGTTCTCCTCTGCATATAAGTCCAGTTTCACCAGGTTGGTGTAAGGAGATTGACTCGCTGGGTTCATAATTGTATATCATTACCATTCTAACATTCTCATCCAGGAGCTATGTCGAAAGATGCTCATCATGACCCTGGCCTCAATTTCTATTGATGTCTTTCAGTCTGGTGCAGTTAATGCAAAATGTCAAAACAATGATGTAAATTGTCTAGTAATTGAAATTTTACTAGTTTAGTATCTACAAATGAACACCCTCCAAGCTGGCACAGAATCTCTAAAACTGGGTATGTGTCCAATAGAAGCTTCATTTTTCCTTCATTCAGTCAAGACAGACCAAGCCTAGCGAGAGGTGGGTGCACTTATGGACTTTGATTGTGGAATGATAAGTACCTCTAGATTAATAAGAATGTTATCTCACTGAGTGTCCGAGGGTCATTCATTGTTTTACCTTTCGAGAGTAGAATATGTTCTATAATTGAGCTGCTCTCGAAGTCCGTGGGTCTCAGCGGTGTTATTTCCCCCATCCTCCTGCTCCCAAACTACGATTCCTGCCACCCGAAAGAATAGCAGGAATCTGGCCCCCAAGGCTATTCATGGCTTAATAATATGTTGTAATTTTTATCGTAACTTTTGGCCATAAAAAGCATAGATATTTTTTCGATTCTCAAATATTTATGTAAATATGATGTAAATTTTCGACAAACATACGATAGTTTTTGGATGTTAGTTGCTAAATGTATGTATTTTTTATGCCAATGTCAAATAAGTGCGAAATACATACGAAAAACTACATAAAATGTCGTATTTTTTCATTATTTCTGACCGTAAATAATGTACAAATTTTGTTCATTCACAAAATGTATGTAAATCTTACGTAAATTTTTGACAAGTATACAAAATATATCAGATGTTTCTTGCCTAATGTACATATGTTTAATGCAAAGGTCAAACAAGTTTGAAAAACATACGTTAAGTTATTTCATTCATATGAAACTTTTCATACATTTCATTCTAATTTATGTCAGTTTCATGCTGAGCACTAAAAACAACAAATGTCAATGAAAATATTTGTATTTATACAAAACTTTTCACACTAATTGTTTTATTGTTATGCAAATTTCATTAGAAAAGTACAAAGTCTCTGTAACTTGTACAAAAACTTTCATCTGTTGATGATGTTTTATTGGTATTTGTCAAATAAAAGGGGACAACATCTTTGAAAGACTAACTGGCAAATTATTCAACAATAAATAATCAAATGAGGCAGTGTTTTTGCCAATGGTGTGCGTCTTCTTTGACAATAAGTAGATGTCCATCTGCAGTTCTTGGAAAACTGTGTCATTATGTTCCTCCTTCAACTCTTTTTGAATGCAAGAGATAGTCTCTTGAATTCATCCCCGCTCACTGAATAGATTGTTACACTCCTTTCTATCTTTTTCATTCAATTGATAATGGTTAGCTGTACCACCAAGTTTGACAATCTTGGTGGAGTACTCATCTGTAAACAGATTGCATAACAAATGGAACATGCACTGGGGTTCCTGAACAACAGAATGCTACCCCAAAGCCCAAAGAGCTGGTCATTGATGATCTCAACATCTGACCAATCAACATTGCTGAGGTGTAATGTCTGCGCCTCCCCTTGATTTCAGAGGCAGATAAGCAGTGAATTGGAGTTTGATTAATGTCTTCTGCCATGGTTAATTTAAAAATATGAAGTAACTATATGTGATTAGGCTATGTATGAAAGGTAACTAACTAGTTACACTGGCCAAACAAGCTGCAAAAGTCTTCACACTTTGTACAAAAATTACCTATAATTTATGAAAGTTTTTGGGCTGACTTCAGTCCTACCAAATCCTCAAAATGTTGGATCCAACCTTGGTAGGATGACACTTCAATTTTTGAGTTGAGATCCTGCTTCCAGCCTGTTTTTATCCTGTTTTTCGGCTGGATCTGACCAAATATACTCCTCCCTGTCTTGAAAGCGCCTCAACAACACAAACACGGACTTCGATGAGTCAGTCGGAGTCATGCTTGATGAGGAGTTAGTACTGTGTGGCATTCTAGGACTCCAAAATTGCGGCGAATGAATAGGTGATGAAAAATCACCCCGCTTGAGAATAATAATGATCGTAACGACTTCGTATTCATGCACACCCAGTTTCTAATGATTGTTGGCGACTCACTATAGGTTAGTTTGTACAAAAGCTTTGTGCAATCATGGAAACTACGGCGAAACGTTGCAGATTTCATTATCAAGAAAACAAATACAACTCGAGTCCACATGTGACTCCCTATTGTAGCTCTTTTCTTCTTCCTTAAATCTTTCTCTTTCTTCTTTAAAAATCCTTTTCACAGTTATAAATACGTGTCTTTTCGACACTTACCCATGATTTCATCGTTGCCTATGATTCAGCCTCTAATTGTGCTGGTGCCTCTCTTTGTAAACATATGTCTTGCCTTTCCTCCTCCAGCTGTGCTGGCAACCTCCGCAGAAAGATCCATAATTGCTGTACGTCAAGTACAACGTCAACAAAGGTTGCCTAGTCGAACTAGAAATGATTTGAGATATTATCAGCAGCTTCAACTACGAGGTGGTTCATTGGCTACGCTTTCTGACGCAGCTCCTCCGTCTTCAACATCAATACTGAGAGCTGCATCCCTGACAACAACCTCTCTTGAAAGCTCCGTGGCAACTTCGAATTCTTTAGCAGCAGCAAAGACTGCGGTACAGAAGGCTGAGCGGGCATCTAAACGCCGTAAATATTGGAGAATTCTCACAGAATTGGGTAAACACGTTTGGCCAGCGTTGCCGAGTCGACAAAAATTACAACCAAAGTCTGAACTAGATGCTCGTTCAACTATCAGGAGTGACATTTCTTCAGATATCTATCTTAATGAACGAAAGCATGCTCTCTCTATGCGGTATAGAGTGGTTTTATCTATTTTGTTTATGTTGGCTGGTAAAGGTGTTACCATCGCCACTCCCTTTTTATTCAAAATGCTGATTGACACCATTCCTCGTTCCGGTCTCTCTACAGCGACAATGGCTACTACGGTAGCAGAGACGCTACCTTCTTTGGGACCACAGACCGTAGCCATTCAACAACTGTTTCTCTCACCTATTTTTCTTCTTTTATCCTACGGAACATGCCGATCACTTTCTTCACTATTCCGTGAATCAACTAACGCTATTTTCTCTCAAGTAGCTCAATCTGCAATCCGCAGCGTAGGGCGTTCCACCTTCGATCATGTTCACAACCTTGATTTGCAATATCATTTGAGTCGCAATACAGGTGCCCTATCCCGCGTTTTGGAGAGGGGTAGCCGAAGCATTAGTTTTGCTTTAAATGCAATGGTGTTCAATACGATACCCACCGTATTGGAAGTCCTTGTAGTATCAGCACTGATGTTTCGAAAGTTTGGACTCAGTCATTCCTTCACGGTATTACTGACAATATTTCTGTATTCGGCCTTCACTATTGCTGTTACTCAATGGAGGAGTGCCATAAGAAAGGATATGAACGCATTCGAGAATCAGGCCTCAGGAAAGATCTCAGACAGTCTACTAAATTATGAAACTATCAAATACTTTACGAACGAACTGCACGAGGGTCAAGTATATGAGAGTACACTGCATAGATATCAAAATGTGGCGCTGAAAGCTGCGTCGAGTATGTCAATCTTGAACTTTGGACAAAATGCGATTTTTTCCATGGGGCTGACGGTCATAATGTATCTCACTCTGAGGGATATGGGGAGAGGATTAGCCACAGCGGGCGATTTGGTATTAGTGAATGGGTTGTTGTTCCAATTGAGTGTGCCACTTAACTTCATCGGTTGGGTGTATCAAGAAGTAAGACAGGCGTTCATTGATATGGAGGCTATGTTTGAGCTTTGGGACACCAAGTCAAGTGTGGTAGACAATGATGGGGCAATCCAGTTTGATCCTTGGATGTATGGAACTGAAATTAAATTCAAGGACGTAGAGTTTGCATACAATACTTCTCCGTCGTTAGACCGTGATGGAATTCACCATCCACTCACTCATGAAGAGCAACTGGTATCATCACGACCTATCTTAAAGAAAACATCGTTCACTATCCCACAAGGCAAAACCATTGCCATTGGTAAGTGTATGCGTGTCATACGTCTTATGTACGTCATCCTATGGGGCTAAGTTTGTGAGTTATTTTGAAAGTGGGTAGCTCAGGCTGTGGCAAATCTACTCTCCTACGCATGCTCTATCGCTTTTATAATCCAGACAACGGTTCTATTTCTATTGGCGGGAAAGACATTTCTTCGTATACAATTGAATCAGTTCGCAGAGCCATTGCTGTTGTGCCACAAGATGTTGTATTATTCAATGATTCCATCGGATATAATATACAATATGGCAACTTGAACGCATCGTGGGAGGAAGTCATTGAAGCATCCAAGAAGGCACATTTGCATGAAATCATTATGAAACTACCAAATGGTTACAACACTGTCGTGGGGGAGAGAGGATTGAAAATGTCAGGAGGAGAAAAGCAGCGAGGTAAGTGACAGTTTTGATGAGCATAAACTATGAGACGCATTCCTTCTTGCTCACTCGTAATGTTCTTCTGTCTCGATTGCTGTCGTGCTGAAGTGTCAATTGCTCGTGCCATTTTAAAGAAAGCTCCGATATTGCTATGTGATGAACCGGTATGTGACCCCCCTTTAACCATCATACCACCACATGCTCCTGTCATACTTCTTACCCCTTCAAATTTTCTGCCTTTTAATTTTCAGACAAGTAGCTTGGACATGCACACAGAGCTCGAAATAATGAATAACTTGAAAGAAATTGGAAAGGAGACAACATGTTTGATCATTGCGCATCGATTGAGCACGATCCAAGATTGTGATTTGATTGTAGTGATGGACAATGGGAGAGTAATTGAGAGCGGGAGTCATGAAGACTTGGTGAAGCAAGGTGGGAAATATTTCGAGTTATTGGCATTTCAAAAAAGTCGGCATAGTTGGTCTGAGGATGAGGTAGAAGTGGAAAGTGATGATACCATTTTGGAGAAAGGGTATGAAGTGGTTGAGCTTAGTTAGACTATGAATTGCAGCCATAACCATATTATAAATCATTTATGTACTTATCTCATGTTTTCACAATGATGCATCACAGTTAATACTATTTGTCTTTAAGGTCACTTGATCTCACTGTAGAAAATAGAACCTGAAAATGCATTAACATTGTTATTTTTACTGTATTTCCATAGACAGCATGATAATGTGAAGCTGACATTATTAGCATTCTAATCATATGAATCATACAAGGTGAAATCTAGAATAATTGTGTATTTATGAAGGCAAGACAGTAAAGGGATTAAATGTTAACAGGACTATTATAACTCTGTGGTAGAAAGCTGTTTGTAATATAGAAGAAATACATGTATTATACAGAAAGAAACTTATTGTAGCATGATATGGTAGGTATGGTACTCCCTCAAGTCCACTTTAAATGCAACTAATTTTAGATCTTAATTTTCATTCAGTAGCCACCAAACCAATACCAACGAATTCCTTTAGCTAGTAGCTATCTTATGAATATTTGGTTATGGTTGTAGTCAAGATATTGACTGAGTAGGAAGTTTGCCAGCAAGTCAAATCTACATAGAGAAAAATTGAACAAGTGCAACCTTGTACTCCAAAGTATCAGTTATTTGGATCCATTGAGATCAAGCCATTTTGGCCAATATTGGCTGAGAATCTATTCTTGAATATCACTCAAAAATGAGCAATTTTCGAGGCCATTGTATTTTATTCATGCAAATTTGAATTGTCATGATTAAGTTCATATTCTTAAGTTTGGAGATTGTTCATGTACTACCCCTAAAATTTTGACCATCTTTTCCAAACTTCACTGGCAGCCTACATGTTCAAGAGCAGTTTTCATGGAAGGTGGCAAGATCAACCTATCCTTTCCCTTTGTACCTCATGATTGCCATGTCAGAGAGATTACTGAACCTGACTTTTGGCAAACATATGAGCGGAAACACACTCAGTATCTTCTACCTGAGAGTAAGATTCAGGATGTCAAAGACAAGCTCCACCTACTAGCTAACTCATACAGGGTGTAATGGCACAAGGGTGTATCTGAGGGCACTCTATGATACCCTCAAACTGACTCAGCATCTATATGAGATCAAAAAACATGAGATAGAGGCTTTGGCTCCCATAATTTTCTATATCCAACTGGGCTTATTCTGATCTAAATTATGTGAAATATGGCGCCCTACAGTTTGCTCCCAATGCTCCTAGTCAATACAAGTGCTGCAATTTTTCATCTTCATACAGATTTTGATCGAGCTCCTACTGACAGCCCAGTCTTAGATAAACCCTTAATGATCATTGTTACCTGGACCCTTTTGGCCTTGTTCACCTTCTTAGTATAAATGACTCAGAGTTGGACCTGGTTGAGAGACTCATCTGGCAATGAGAAACGGTGGTTCTTTCTGGAACATGTTTTCATGCTGATGCCAACAATAGAGACTATGACTGCTGTTGCCTTTTTGCCTTTCTAGCCAGCTCCAGCACAGATCTTCCGCTTTGAACTTCACTTTAAGGACTCCACCCCAACTCTACTCAACAGTGGGGCTCATATGGATTCTCTCAATATAGCTACAAGGAAAGTTGGTAAATGGCTCAGTGTTTGGCCTGTGCTTTCACAATGAGCAACATCAAAAGAAAGCTTGCTTGGATGTGGATGACCATGAGGAGAAGAATGAGGAAGACGCTAGTAGCTCGTTAATTTAGGAGCTGGAAACGGGCTCATTTGGGGGAGAAGAATTGGTAGATTTTGAATAAAGTCTGGAATTGTTCTTATTGTGGAATTGGCTCTTGGTAGATCTTACCTTGGCGTTAAATTTGGTCAGGCCAAAAAATGTTTGTTTGATTTTTGTACCTCCATGTTCCTTACATGCCCCTACATGTCATTCATGGTTGCCAGCTTAAGCTGAAGGTTTGACTTTTTTCTCAAACTTCTGCCCTGAGCAAGATGGCTGTGTTTGGCAGCAATCAAAAAGGCTCTGTTAATCACTTTTATTCAATTTTAGTCTGTGATAATTTAATAAGTTATTTTTTTGTGACTTCAGGTGAGCACACTCCAAATATGATGTTGATAGAGAACTGAATTTAATGTTGGTAACCATGTGCGTCAGAAACCTAGATGCTAAGATGAAGTGAGTGGATTTATCTGGTTAGACAAAAAAGGTCCGTTTGCGGACAACCACACATTTTTTGAGGCTTCATGCATACAGTTAATGCACTGCAAAACCCATATGCAAGATGCTAACTAGATATATCTGGGGATCGCCAGTTTTTTACCAGATACATCTGGTCAGACCAGATGATTCTGGTTAATAAAATGACAAGATGCATCTGGTTTATTCTGATAATCAACCAGATGTATCTGGGCAATACCATAATTAACCAGATGTATCTGGTCAAGTAATCAGATATAGCTGGTTTTTGACAAGATGCATCTAGTCAATGACCATATGTTACACTCAATTAGAGCTGATTAATTAAATTAATTAAAAAGATACACAAATAAATATTATGATTAATAACACTGCTCATGATTTGAATAAGCTATACTTCTACGATGACATTTGGAGCTGCAGAATACATTGTTCAGAAAGCATTTGCATTTTTTAGTACTGCACTTCCCCTTACAGTTGCATTTTATTCTGCCATGACCTTATCCTCCAGAAATTGCTAGATCTCTTGCTGCTTTCTTCTCAGATATCTTTGGTAGTCCTTGCTTCTCCTGATAAGGCACCTGTAACCTCATTAGCTCTCTGTTTTATCGAGCACCAGAAATTATTGCCACAGTGTGCCTGGCATATGTCCTAGCTAAAACTCCTTCTTTCATTACCATTTTCCAATATCCAAACAGCTACCCCAGTGATGTTATTCCTATCGACTTTTGTCTAGTCTACATCATGTAGACAAACATAGAAACAATCTCCGAATTGCAATTAAAAAGTCAATTTTTCAGCTCGTGTTTTCATATTCATGTATTGAATAGAAAGCACCTTGATGTACCTTCTTTCGCTTTGGACTCAACAGTACGTCATCATTATATTTCCTGTAAATTGAATTGTACTACTGTCATATTTATGTCCTCAGTAGTTGGACTCTTTGACAGGGTCTGTTTTACTATCTGGTTCATCATCCAGTTCAGCAATGAAATCAATTCTTTACTCATCTAGTTATTCCCATTTATCTTTACGAATCTTTTTAATTATGTGACGATGCCACTTGTCTGGGTTCTGAAAATCACTGTCATCATGGTTATGCATAACCACATAATCCTGGCCCATAATACAGTACTAAGATCATTCATTTCTAACGGTTCAGCATACTCTTTACTTTAGTCAATCCAACGATTGCTAATTTTTTTCATTTTTTTTTCTGTTGATAGTAAAGAATGAAAATATTTTGAGAAAACTATAGTGCCATCAAGTAATAACAAAATTTATAACAATGCTCACCAACATTGATAACAGGATTAGTACCTTCAGTGTCAACCACATCAATCATTTCTTCATTAATTGTTACGTTTCCAGCAGTATAGTATCATTATCAATTTCGTGTATGCCGACCTATGCATCAGCAGCAAAATCATCATTGTCAGCAGCAGTACCCACCACTGTCACATCAATACTCTCTCCTCCTAAAAATATAATGCTTTCTCTGTTGTCTATCTCATTCACAACTTCTATATTGGAGTCAATGCCATTATTTCCCACCGCTGCATTTTTATCCTTATTTAACTCATCATAAAACCCCACTAACCCGGGATCAAGCAACCTAACTTAATTTCTTCTTACATTGGATTTTTGCCTCAGCTCCAAAGGCGACATGTCTGAATTGTCAGTCCAAAAAGCACTATGTTAGTGAGTATTATTGAGTAATAGATGATGCATATTTGCTTACCTTCTGCTTCATCAACATTATCTACATGTACATTCTCTAAATTTTCTTCGCTCCATCTTTTCTCCTAAGAACAGAGAGTAGCTGCTCCTCAGTACAGAGGTCATCCGAAAGTTCAGGAGACAGAGGTAAGTTAGATATCCCACATCGCGGCAGCTACCCAAAGACGATGTGGTAAGGAGACTTGGTCCTTATAGTGTGATGCACTTGGATGTTATACCTCCAACAAACAATTTTGCAGCTATACTCCTGCGGTTGTCATAATTCTCTCTCCCCCAATTTGCCCTCAATGGTACAATTTAGGCGCTCAACTCCACCATGTGTAGATGATCTGCAAGTTGATCCTCTGACCATTCTACACTCTTACCAAATTGATCTAACTTCAGTAATTACTTGATTAATACACTGAAACATAATTAAAAAAAAGATAGTTGCAATTAGGTTTAGTCAAAATCAAAAGTACTCCTGTTTTTTATAGTCGCGGATTTGGGTTTTCAAAAATGTTTTTTTTATTAGCGGATTA
>JALLAW010000150.1:0-17046 GCA_036939535.1 Cyclotella kingstonii | reverse complement strand
CATTGAATTGCTAATCTAACACACTACAATCTTGTAATACATTGTTTGTAGAGATTCTAAACTTTGATGTAGCTTGTGGGTAATTCAAAACTAAGGCTGAAAAATGTGTTGGTATCTTGTCTTATAATTTTTTCAAGAAGGAACTACAGCCTCGGACCACTTTCATTGGATAGCCCATTGAAAAAGTAAGTACTTGCTTATGAAGTGCATTGTTCCATTGCCAATATTGATGAAGTTACCTATGGCTGTTGGAAGAAAAGTGCTGATATAAAAAAAGACAGAGTAGTAGACACTTCCATATTCGATGCTTTTAGGGTATGTTTGTTGGCATTAAATTCCCTCAATCTCATGATTCAATGCATTCATAACTGCTTGGTTTGCCATTACGATGCCATCTGAATTGCTATATTTCGCTTCATATCTTGCAATGAATTAAATTGTGCTTGGATTGAATTGATGCGTCCCTCCTGTTGATTCTTTTTCTGCTTCAAGCGTGCATCCTGTTGATTTTTCTCCTGCTCAACAGCTGCCATTGTTGAGACCTCAATCATCAAATCCGCATGTTTGGAGATGCTTGCTCCCAGTTGTGCCATATCATTGTTGCTTTTCTTTGGTGTGGAGCCGAGCAACTCGTCCTTGTTCTTGTGCTTACCACGAATGATGGATGGGACTCCTGAGCGCCCATTACCTGAACCAATACCCTCCTTCAATAATGCATCGATGACTGAAACAAGTCATGTTCACACAGCATGTCCCAAAGGTAGCGGAGATATGTGCTCCTGCCATCAACAAAATTTTGGTGAAATTCAAGGGATGGTGGAGCCTGATCTGACAAGGTACCAAATGCACCAGAGCCTGTTTCATTGTTTGTGGTTTTCTCATCCTCCTCATCCTCCTCATGAATGTCATCTTCATTTATGAACCCACCTGAACCCTGTCCACTCCTCTCCCAATTCTGAATGACACATTTGAGAGCAAGATTCATCAAGTTCCGTTTCTCTTCCACCTTCTCTATGGTTGCAGGTTGCATGTGTCTAACTGACTCAAACACACAATAAATTGGCTGTGCAAAGTTGGAATGAGTCTCAAGCTTCACTGAAGTCACTGGGAATATTCAGGGTCATTCCATTTATTCATAACCATCACCCAAATATTGGCTGCCCATGCTTTCCATGTGTCCCTATTCTTGACTGCCATATGATCACTGGGGCAATTGTTCCTTGTAAGATATGCAGCCTTGATGTTGTCATCATCAATGATGCCATAAATCAATCATAGATATGGATATTTCCCAACCCAATTACCCACAATACCATTGCAAATATTAACATTTGGAGGGGGGGGGGCAGTACCTCGGCCGCAGCTCTCTTGGCAATAATGACACATTCAGTGATGGTTGATTTAATGAAGGCAACTTGGGCAACATCAATTGGATTGTCATCCAACTACTGAGTTGCATGAGCGATTGTCCATGCTTTTGGATGAGGACCAGAAAGAACATTTCCAGATGTCATAGTTTTCCACTCAATCTCTTTTCGTAGATCATTTGCAATAAGCTTGATCTCACTTCGCCACTTGGCAGCACTCAATGACAAAGCAGAAGGATCAACAAGTGGCTGGCCATTTTCATTGGTGAGGTGCTGACAGAGAATTACTAGCACCTTCAATGAATGGCCAGTGTTGGCATAACATAACTTGGCGTGCGTCTGGCTTGGTGGAACATAGATGCCAGCATTGGCATTAACAGAGGCAGAGAGGGAGATGCTATTGTCATTGCTCATGGTAGAGCTCGACAGATAATTGATGTTGGTTTGAAATGAGGTGGTGATAATCGTCAAAAATGATGGTGGGATGAGGTATGCAAGTTGGGGTATGCAAAAAATCTTGTGTTGGGTATGCAACTCAGAGGCGGACAAAAATCCCTTGACTTGACTCAACTTAATTGAGTAACCTAAAAATTGAAGTTGCAAAGGTAAAATCGTACTCTCAAAATTTCTGCCAACAGAGGTACCATCCCTTTTGTCCGGTATTGATGAAATGAGGCAAATTCAAAATTTGTGGACATCTAAAAATCCGGAGTAGTATGTAATTGAGCGTCATCGTCATGGGCACCGATTGCTCTCTTCTATTTAAGTTTTGGCTTCTAACGACTATGACGTGCAGCTCCATCCCTCACCGTTTGACTTCATGCGTAGCGCTTCATGAAACAACTCTTTTTAAGGTGAAGATAGGGTTCATTTCCTCTATTTATTACAGGAGCAGACGAAGTCATGACCTAAAATGTCGTGGTACGAACAATTTGACACATTCAACTGTGCCATTTTTTTCATCTTTGTCTCTTACTGATGCAAATGAAAATCATACTGCGAATTCGTCTAAAAGTCATAATCGACGCACAGCGACTACACTTTCAACGTTGAATGACAGGATAAATGATCTGGTGACTCATCCAGCTGTAGTTTGGGATGCCAATTCAACATTCGTATCCATGCATAAAAAGAAATTGGCACAGAGGCATTTACCCATGTTTGAGCGATCACGAATCCTGAAAAAAGAACAGATAACTGGTAACTTCCATCCTCCTGAAAACTTTAAACATGATCTTCTATTTGATGAATTTGCAAAAGCAGTTTGTATGACAAGTTGCATCGCGAGGAAGGAAGTCTTTGAGACCTGGGCATCAGCACTGTATATTTATGAACTATTTTTCAGGGATGAAGGTAGAAAAAGGTCTCTACGGAGAGTGGCAGATATAGCTGCTGGGCATGGTCTTCTAGCTTGGGCACTGTTACTATTAGATGATGAAAACAGAAGACTTAATTCAAGTGAGGAGGGAAATACCGAACCAGACTCTTACCGACCGCTAACTGTCATGTGTCTTGATGTTCGTATGCCTCCATCTGCAGAATTGATTCACTCTACAATGATTCAAAAATGGCCTCACCTTGAAAAACAAATTGACTATGTAGAGGGAAGATTGGAACAACTTATACCACATCAATCTTGCCTTTTGGCAAGTGTCCATGCATGTGGTGTTTTATCAGATACCCTAATCGCAACTGCAGCAGAACATTCTATACCTTTGGCGCTTGTGCCGTGTTGTCATAGTCGTAAGCAAAAATTATTGGCAGCATGTGCATCTCCTTTTGCTCAAAAGGAATATGCAGATATTATGAATACGAAAGGAAACATCCCCAATCTTGCGGATCGATTAGACGATGCACGAATGTTGGCACTAGAAAACGCAGGCATGATTGTCCATGAGTTGAATATTCCTACTCTATTTACACGGAAGAATCGTTTGATAATGGCACTCCCAGATGTATCCTATGACAAGTACAATGTACAATGAACAGACAGAACAAAAACAACATAAAATTGGGTTTAAGGCAAGAGCATCCCTCATTGAAAATTTAACATACTCTCTCATGATCAATCCAAAGGCACGTTTTATGAAGGGCTTCTATGTACCATGTCAAGATGACACGGTACATCGTTCTGTTGTTTCCAAAATTGCTGGTCGCTCTGCTGCCAGCAGAAGAAAATTAGTCATGCATAATCGGAATCATACTGGAACTCCACAGTTAGATCTTTCTTTGTGGCTTCCTCAAGATGGTCTTATCAATTTTGAGCAGGAAATCTCCAAACTTGTGGAATCTAAGAATCCAACTATTCAATGTACTGTGTCCAAAGTGGGATCTGTATATGTCGATCAGCGTACTGGTCGCAAGGCACAAACATTTAGGATTCAATACAAGGTTCAAGACGGTAATGAGGTAAATTTTTTACCTTTTGAAGATGCCAAAATGATGCATGAGGAGATTCACAATGAAATTTCGATACATTTTCCTGGGGCTGAAGGGCGTTAAGATTGAAAAGAAGTAATTCAATAATTGCACAAATAACTAATTGAGGCACCCAAACTTGATTGTTTTATTACATTATTCATTGTTGCACAAATAAGTATGTATATTTCTCTTTTAAATCTCCATCATTTCATTAACTCGCATTCCGCCTGATGATAGCTGACCTAGTGTTGAAACACTACATACTGTATTTGTATCAGCGTATGAAATATCAAGGAATCCTGGTTTCTCAATGAACTCCTCCCCTGCCTCTTGCTGCTTCTTAATTGACCTCATCACCACCTTCGCAGTACGTGACCATACCATGAGTGCCACATAACACTCTTTTGATCGCATTGAGCTCATATTATTATCCTCCCTCCATTGCTTCATTTTCTTCGTCATTTCATTTGCGCTGCGCTTATGAGCTCGAAGGAATTGATCCGCCGTTAAGAGGTTCAATGACTGGAGAAAGTCGCATTGCCATTTCCGCAAGATATTACTCAGTGATGTTGGATTTTTAGCAAAAGCCTCTCTGTCTTCAGCCACAGATGATTGCCCACATGTGCAAGCAAGGCCTAGCTTGGGAAGGTAGAACTCAGCATTAGCATCATTTCCAGAAAAAGGAGATGACGAGCACCTACATGATGCTTCTGTTTGAACTTTTTCCAGGTTGAAAATGACACCTTTGTCGAATGTTTTGCGTCTCATAATGTTGAAGGAAGTACCACCATTTTCCTTATCATTCTTCTCGGATCCACTCATACCATCCTCCTGCTGGAACGACGGGGGACGGGGTGGGAGAGATTTCGTATGTTTTGACCGAGATCTACGGGGAGTAAGTCCAATCGTAGTAGGAATAGACTGTTGCCTCAAGACAACTGGCGATGTAGATGCGATTGATCCAGGGCTGTTTATGACTTTACTGTTACGCTCAGTGGCTTTGTTAGCCCAATACAAAAGTCTTTCCGCATGTGCTCGGATAGACTTATGATCTGATTGATCATCACACGAAGGTTCACTACATTCTAGATTGACCGATTTTCCGGCTATGGAGTCTTGTCCAAATAGAACAGACACGTTGTCTGATTCATGTGAACCTTTTGTAACACTTCCGGTACTTTCAAGTCGCAATCTATTTTCTTCATCGTTCATTGAAGACCTGTACTCTCCCGACTGATCGTCCTCACGTGTTGATCCTTGAATGCTATTTCTCATTCTCTCCTTCAATGAAGAACTCTCTTGCGGCTCTTCACGCGAATGAACCTCATCATCATCAACATTTTCATCTGCGGTCAGGCAAATATTTTCATTTTGCTTTTCAATCACATCTCGCAAGGATTCATTTTCTGCGCGAACAACTTCGATTTCCTTTTTCAATTTCGCGATCTCCTTTTCAAACCTAATGTTTTCCAACGAATACAGTGGAGGTTTGGTATAGTTTGCTCTCAATGCAATCATATTCTTAAGCTTCAATTGCTTTTCCAATGCCGAGTTTTCTTTCATCAAATCCATCTTTTCCTGTACAAGTTCTTCACAAGCCATAGCTTCGGCATCAGCCTTTTCAATGGCACGCTGCTTGTCAGAAGCCAGCTGAGCTACTTCCTCCTGTAATTCGATCACCTGTTCTTGCAGCTCCTTAACTAGATTCTGTGAGTGTTCCAGCTCAGTGGCGACATCAGATAGGTGACTGTAAACTTCGATCTCCTTGATTAAAGTCGTCCTCTCCTCAACTAACACTTTGACTTGCTCCTTCAAAGTGTGAATTTCTTCGTAGATTCTCACTTTCGAATCATCAACTTCTACAAGACTTGCGGACACTTGCTTTATTTCTACTGGGAACCCATTTGCAGACTGGGAGCAGCTACTGTTCCGCTCCAAGTCATCTGTACTGCTACTGTTACTTTGAAGCCATCCAACGAAGGACGCACCTAGTGTAGAATCATTTTCATTCTGTTCAATGATAATGTGCCGAGCACACTTCCTCTCTCCCTGCCGTAGGATTTGCCCCTCTTCCTTCAGCACTTCAACCTCCTGTCTATAGGTAGTTTTAATGGCTTCATCTAGCTGCCGCTTCAAATCTTTTATCTCAGCTCTCTGAGATTTCATAACAGCACTCTCTGCCTCAGTCAACTGTTGAACCTTGTCGATTATATCTATGAGGGTGATGTTTGTGCCATCAATGTCGGAAAGATCACCTCGAATCCGTTGAAGGTCTGCATTAATGGAGGGATAGTTTTTGATGCTTTGTGGGTTATGATTGTTACTGATATTCATGTTCTTTTCGGAAAGAGGTTGGCCGTCCATCATCTTCTCTTTTAATGCAGAAAATACAAAGATTATTATAGTTGAGGTCTTAGTATTGCTGCTGCTGAAATGCGTGCTTACTACTTGTAATGTTTTATCTCAAGATGTGCAATAGTAGAAAAGTAGATTCAATTATGCTGTTTGTTTCCTGACATAAAATGATAACCTAGGTTGAAAAAATTAAAGCTCTGCTAAGAACGAAATTTTACAATGTGTCAGGTCTGGCGATCCTGGAGGTATTCGTTTTCTGAAAAAATTGTCTTTGTTTCTAACATAGCGCAAGTGATGTTCACTCATAACTGCCTTACACGAAGTATAGAGACTGAGAGAGCGATGACCCCCCTCCTTTCCTTCGCTGCTTCTTGGATAGAACTTGCCACCACTCGCCAATCTCGACTCCAGTATGTCCATCTATAAGGTGTACTCTGTTGCCATCTTTCGCTAATTTTTTTTCATGAATCATGAGAAATAGCCGATGATATTAGTCTTGTAAATATGGAATCAAAGCCTAAACATGTGTATTTTATGTTGAATAATAGTATTAAGCCGTGAAGTCCGAATACATTCCACCAGAAAGCCATGTTACCAAGATTTCTGTCGGCTACTATACTATGTGGTGTATAACTTGATAATCTTCGGTAATGAAGGCTTGCCTATCTTCGGTTTACTGAAAAAAAGAAGTGCCGATTCTCAAGGATGATCAAAAAGTACTGTACTATTAGTATACTACTATATACCTTTCTTCTAAATCCCGTGGAGTACTGTACGCGTAAAATCATCCTCTCTCTCTCTAGAGAGATAAGTGCAGATAGGAAGTACGTCTCTCTTTCTCTCTCTCTCTCTTTGGAGACAACGCCCCTTCTTACACTGTCATGTCTTTACTTAAAATCTCTTTTTCCCTCTAGTGCCACTGGCGCACCGACGGCCCCATCAGAAAGTCGACCAACAATGGCATTCCAGCGCCATCTCTCTCCCAAAGGATTCTCACCTTGCTCCTTCGATGGAACTCCATTCTTTTCTAGCATAGATAAAAACGGCGGTGGCAACTCTATCGAAATCCACAGTGGCAACAACAACAACTACAATGTGGATGAGTCGACTGATGTCTTTTCAGGAGTCGGAGCACTCTCCAAATTTGAAAGCTTCATTGAGAGAAACTCAGCGAGAAAAATGGAACAGAATTTTGAAAAGCCTCGCAACAATGTCAACGCACTTTCTCCGCAGAGTGGCAGTGATCTCATGTCCTTTGTTAGCAGGAAGAAGCATGACAATTATGCCGATGTTGTGGAGGAGATGAAGAGGAGGCAGGGCAGAAACGACGCGAAATTAAATGTTCGTGCAAATAATAATTACAATAATGCAGATGAAAGTTCTCCAAATACAAGTTTTGGTGATTATCAGCAGCAAAAACATTCAACTGGCAACAACTGGGAATTTGATCATTCCTTTGAAGATTCTTCGTGTTTCTCACAGACTCATCAAAAAATAACTTTTAATAGTAAGCCTATCAATTCTCAGAGATTTGGATGGGATACGAGTTGTGGAAGTAACGCTTTCAATGATAATACTGATTCTGCAGTTCGTGGACGAAAATGGAACAGAGATTGTCTCACACTTGGCAACGCCCACATTGCCAAGGTAGATGAAAATACGCAACAACAGACACAGAATAAGACAAATTGCAAGGGATTTCCGAATCATCAAAGGTCACGATCAACTGTCCGTCGGACTGTCGACAGTCAACGAAAGATTGCACAAACGTACCTGAATGCTAAACAAGAAACAAATGCCGGAGATGACAATGCCAGTGATGTGGGGAGTGTTGTCAGCAGTGTTTTTATGGAAAGAGGAAGTCAGACTATGTTGAGGAATAGTATTTTTGGGGAGGAGAAGGATAGCTTTAATTTCAATGCAGCCTTTGAAAGCAGTAATGACTTTGGTAGAGGCAAATTTGGCGGTAGCACTTTTCATCAGAGAAGAGAGCAGCGGAAATCTCAAAAAGTTGACGGGAGCAATGATACTGTAGACACTAAATTGTCAGGTGATCATTTCGCACTTTTTCCCATGCAACAGTCACACAATCAGAAGCAATCGAATTTATCAGATCCTTTATTGATGCGGTCCAATTGTAGTAACAACAGTGGAAATACATTGGATTTATTACTCAGCTGGAAAGCAAATCAGACTCAAAATCGAGATGATGATACCTGTAGTGTGACTAGTGGTGCAAGTGTTGCTGCAAGAAGGAGGGCAAAAGCTGCACTGAAGAATAGTCCTATTAGACCCAGTGTGACTTCTGCTGCATCAATGACTAATACTGCTCATAGAGGAATTGCTCCCACTCCTAGTATGAAAACACCTGTCATCCCTCCACCATCCCATTCAACGTCGGGTGCAAGACGGAATATTAGGATGAGAATGCTTAGTAAAGGACAGCAATCCCCTCGATCGTATAATGAAAATGATACTTCATCTACTCTGTCTAAACAACAACCCTCTGCTCATGACCACCCTTTAGAGAACGAAGTACCACTTTTTGATGCATTTGATATCGCTCAAATAGATGATGAAGTAAACATGGCAATAATTGAATTGAAACTTGATCATCCTGAACTAGACTTTTCCTTTGGAAGATTAGGAAGTAGTGGAGGTGGGAGTGCAGACTCAAGTGTTAATAGCAGTAGCTATAATGAAGGTCTGGGTGCAGACGGAGCCTATGGAAGTTTGGCAAAAGTACCACTGTCACCACCTATTAGTACTAAAATTATTCCCTCAGTGTGTGGCAAAGATATTGGAGTTTCTGACAGTATCAATCGAGGGAGGATAAGCCCCATCACTGTGAGCGAGAGTGTCAAGACCCGCAGCACAAAATCAGTCACGGCAGAGAGTTCTTTAGACTCCCATCCGTTACTTCATCCAATGATTAGCAACAATGTTGTACTACATCCTACAACATCTGATATATTTTCATCAAAGCCAATCGAATCTGAGCAACACATTTCTCCCATTATCTCTGTTGAGCAATATTCTGAATCAAGTTCATTGACTGACACAGGTGATTGGCAAAATACAAGCGGGGGAGGAGGTGGCACTAGTCGGCAAAATATATTCAAAGATGCATCAAAAGGGAGTACATTTCACAAGTCAAAAAAGATTATTCGACCAGGCCAAAGTATACCAGAAAATGTGGAACAGGCAGTACCAAAGAGAACTTTAGATTCAGACAGCACAGTTTTCAAAAAGGTAGAAGGTCTTAATGTCAAAGATCTAGAAGCGTCACCATCTATTAAAGATCGCATTGCTAAATTCAAGAATGATCCAGCTGTTGTGCGTTATCCACGTGGTTCAATATCCCACAAAGTACATGAACAAGAGGTTGATGAAACAGTTTTAACATCTTCTGGGACTATAGATGATCAAATTTCTCGATTGAAGCAAGATTCCATTGCAACAACTAATTTTTCTCCACCATCGCTTCTTCAGCCCAAAACAGTTAACCTAAATAAAAATGATAAAGAAAAGCCCACCACCATCCAGAACTCAACCTTTTCGAAATTGGACGTGCCTTCCCGTGTACCAATCTCTACCACGTCAAATTTATCCTCCTCCTTTGACAATCCTTTTGCAGTGAAGTTACGTAAAACTAAAAACATTCTTGACGATATTGCTACCCACACCAGAGGCCTAGACAATACATCCGAAGAAAACAATGATTCGAATCCATTCTTATCCAATGTTAAACTTCGCAAGACAGGTATAACAACAAATACCATATCTGACTTGATGGAAGACTGTACGAGTAATAACTCTTATGTAACTTATGTCAGCAACAATTTGTCAACCAGTTCTACTAACGAAGCAGCTCTATCAGTGGAGGAGCCAAAGAGTAAATTAAATTATAGAGAGGAGCAGGATCTACTGAAAAAAACACAACCAACACACTGCTCAGATTCACAAAAACAAAAAATGGAAAATAATCGCAACTTGACTTACAGAGAACAGCAGGACATGAAAAAACAATCTCAGCTAGCGGAAATGACTCAGTCTCCAAATGTTCTAGAGCCAAAGAAAAATGTTGCCACTCTAATTAGAGAAAGAATTGCACTCAATAAGCAAAACAATATGAGCTCGACCATGTTACCAGATCTAAGTAACGTTCATGTTAAGTTAAAAAATAGTTCTCATACTGCAGATGTATCACCCAAAGATCGCTGGAAAGCCACAGGTAGACCAAAAGAATCAGAAGTTCAATCAATATCCATGGTGTACTCATGCTCTCTTTCATCAAGGGAAAATATTGACGATAAACAACAGGACACCCCTCAGACCATACCCTCCAGAGCTGATCCTCAAGAAGATCAATCAAAGAACACTCACAGTGGAATGCTGACACATAATAATGACATGCAAGCAAACCAACAAGTAGAAAAAGATGAAGAGGCGCCCATTGATCCAAGAGCTGCTTTGATGGCGATGCTCAACAAACGCGCCTCGATTGCGCAGGATGAATCTAACGAGGATAGATTTCCTAAGCCTAACCTAGAGGCGATGCTTGCAAAGCGTTCAGTGCACAATGCAACTCAACCTGATATGCTGCCAAATGTTTCAAGCAGTGCAGCAGTGAAAAATAAAGTGTACATACCCCCAAATCGGCATTCCCATCCAGATCAAAGTGCCCCCAATGTAAAACTTATCGGCAAGGCCGATTTTTCTACTTCTGATGTATTTGATGGGAACTCAAGCTCAGATGGTAGCCCTGCGCTGAAAAATGACCCCATGTATGAGAAGTATTTCAAAATGTTAAAGGTTGGAATGCCCTTACCGGTAGTACAACATGCTATGACACGTGATGGTCTTGATCCACGTGTAATGGAAGGTGATCACGACAAACCTGTGCCAAAAGCCAAACCCATAAACATGCCATTGAAGGATGATCCAGCGTATGCGAAATACTTTAAGATGCTGAAGCTTGGACTGCCAATGGGAGCTGTAAAAAATGCTATGGAGAGAGATGGCGTTGATAGCTCTGTAATGGATGGAGATCACAACGCTCCTGCCAAATCATTACCTCCCAATTCAGCCGTCACGATGAAGAGGCAAAAAGATACTCACCGACGCACCCGCCTCCATTGGGACACCTTGGGAAAAATAAAATCAAACACAGTATGGGCGTTGGTTGAAGAGGATCAAGAATTAAGTAAGATAGAAATAGATGAAACTGAATTTACAAGCTTATTTCAAGCCGAAATTAAGGCATCGTCTGCTTCAACAGAAAGAGGGAATGGAACTACTAGGAATGTTGTTCAAGTGATTGATCCGAAACGTGCCAACAATGGAGGTATAATTCTTGCACGGCTTAAGATGAGCTATGATGAATTGGCGAAGGCAGTGGAAAAAATGTACGTTCAATCTATAATATGGTTTCTTTTGGATTCAAATTGAACTTCTTTCTATCTCTTCGATTCCGTATTACTTGCAGTGATGAGACTGTCATGACGGCAAATCAAGCACAGGGAATCATTGAATACATGCCAACTTTGGAGGAGAGAAAAGCATTGCGTTACTACATGAAGACAGGAGAGGGAGACTCCGCATCAAAGTTTGAAAAGCTCTGTGAATGTGAAAAGTTCATGGTTGCCATGATGACTGTGAAGCAATCGAAGAGAAAATTGAAAGCACTACTATTTAAGCTACAATTCCGTGGGTGCATTCACGATTTAGCTCATGGTAAGACGAAAGGTCCTACATTTGTTTTGTTGTTATTCATCTCCTTGTATACTTACTTACTCATTCATTTCCCTAATCTCAGATGTATTCTCCATTGAAAAGGCATGTGATGAGCTCAGTCACTCTATTCGATTGCGTAAACTATTCGGAATTGTGCTGAATATTGGAAATCGACTCAATACTGCTGGTCCTGGTGAAAAACGCAAGGCGGGTGCCTTTACTATCAAGTCATTGCTCAAGCTTAACCAAGCGAAAGCATTTGATAACAAAACAACCTTCCTGCATTATGTGGTGCTTGTTGTACAAAGGAACAGCGAATCTTTGCTCGACTTTAAGGACGACCTACCTACCGTGTCTAAGGCTGACAAAATCTTTTGGGATCAGTGCGAACGCGAATTGGAAGAGGTTGAGACTCAGTTGGAGAATCTTCAAAAGCTTGCACTGCATGAGGCGAAGGCAATGAAGGTCATTTACCAGCTCCCAAATAAGACACAAGAAGATAATGATTCTGATGATCTTATCATTCCGTCTCTGACTCTGGAAGAGGAGGTGTCTCTTTTGCGTTCCACTAAGATTGGTATGTTTGCTCTGAGTGCAATCCAAAAAGTTTCGAAGCTTCGTGAGCGTGTAGATACAGCGAGGGATAAATTTCGCAATCTGTTGGAATACTTTGGAGAAGATGCTGAGCATTCCAAGATGCAGCCTCATGAGTTCTTTGACATTATTAGTACCTTTTGCCGAAATTTTGATGTTGCACGGGAAGATGTTATTAAAATGGAAAAAGCGAAGGTAAGGGCTGCTCAATTCTATTTCTATTATACATTGACGAACTAAACTCATTCAATTCGTGCTCAATTTATTCATGGCAATAAAGAAACGTGATGAAAAGAAAGATAAGGGTGAAGGTGACACTCCTCAGAAGAATGATACAACCTCAAACAAAGAAAAACTGGTAATTGACAAACAAATACCACCTCAGCCAAGTAAGAAGACCATGCTACGATCATCATCGTTTCAGCCAAGTATGAGCAATATTTTGGCCGATATAAAACGTGTTACCTCCTCGAAGGAACAATCTGCTAGTAAAGAATCACATAAGACTTCATCCCTTCCGAAAAACGCACCTCCTTCACAAAGTGCAACGTCACAGGATAATCATCAAACTCTTTCACAGAGTTGTATGAGTGATGAAAAAAAATATTTATCTACAGAAATGACATCCTGTGTTAGAAGTAGAAATATCTCACAGTCTACTGATCGAAGAGAAAGCACACGAAATGAAAAGGACCTACATGAGGAACAATCGATACCAGAAGTTTCCGTCATCGAGCATCCAACAATCAAGCGATCGGACAATGTCTTTGTGGAAACAGCATTAACAGACACACGAACTAGTTCACATCATGGACAAACGTGCTACGAATCTGAAGCTGGTTATTTTCAAGTGCCCTGTACTGTATCATCTTCTGGGAGTGCATCAATGGATCAAAGTGACTCCCTCACCATCTCGACCTCACATCAGTCACGACAATCTGTGTCAGCAAGACATCAAAGAGCTCGAAGTAAACATTTTAGTCAATCTTCAACTGCGTCGCAGTCAAATGTTGATGCCCCAAATGCAACTCTTTCTGATACACAAGAAGTTTCTGTTCGTTCTAATAGCCGATCGCCCGTACCCTCAAATTCAAACTCCAGGGCGGCTGCAAGAGATAGATATGCCAGACACCGAAAACTTATGGTGAAGATGCAATCTTCTAATAATTGAGAATCACTAAAATACTCGACTACAAGGAATTTGCCAACCTTAATAGGTAACTCTATCAAATCAATTCATATACTAGGAATGTTTATATCAATTAATATAGTAACAAAAGAACGAAATATTTCATGGACCAAATGATTACATTTACAACTTCCTGTAAATCTTTCAATCATTTGCATCCCATTTTCAGTTGGGAATGACCTGCTTAATATAAGATAATAAAAATGAATGCACAATCTTTTTATGAATAAATCGATTTTTATCAGTACTCCTGCATCTATTTACAGAAAAATCAACCCCTGTGCCTTTCTTTACCTCTTCTTCCCGCGGCTACTCTCTTCCTATGAAGCTACAGTCGACACTACACGCTCCAAACTTTCAAACTGGATTATCGAATTCCCTCGAATAACTATAGTTCCAATGTTTTCAGTAGAGCCCTCGCCTCTCTCGGAAGTGGCATCTTCTAATACTACATTCAAAAAGGCATCGTATCCACGAAGTGTCCCAATGACTTTTCGATTACCATTGAGACAAAGTTTCAATTTTTTATCCTGCAGTCATTATTTGTACGAAAAATATAATACAAAGACCAATGATTAAAAAGAGACTCTGTATCTAGGTGACAAATGAGTAAATCCTTCGGGCTCATGAATTAGAAGAATAGTTTATTCACAAGCCTTTTTCGAAAAAATGAAAGATTCTAAACATATAGAGTAGATACGAATGACGAAACCTGTCGCACATGAAACATTACAAGAGCGACTCCAAATTCTCAACAGATATGACATCTGACAGGAAACAGGACAGACGCTGAACAATATCTGAAGAAGTCATACATAGGACAAAAATGCAATGGGCATCGTTGCTGATATGCTATGATGCACTCTTCTAAGAACCTTGAAATAAATGAGATTTCGCTAGTCATCAGGCGCAGAAGCAGCAATTTGTCGAAGAGCGAAACAATATCGTCAGCTGACCACCAAAGTTCACCATTCTGAATATAAGAAGCAAGATAAAAGTATTTTGATCCAACTGAAAAATCTCACCATAAATCTCTTCAGATCGGGACCTTTTTGATTTTTGGATGACATTACGCTGCTGCTCGAAGAAGTTGATGCTAATTAGATGCACGAGGGATGGGCCTTTCAATTAGGACCGCTAGAAGCAGGTGAATTACAACGTAAAAGTTGAGGGATTCTACAAGTACTCCTACTAGGTAGTATTGTACCGCTACAAGTACCAGACTTGCTTTTTTTAATTGTGGTATTGGAACCCTCAACTCTGTATTTTGAAAGACCAACCCCTTGTGCAATTAGTAGTTGTTACTAGTTAAAACTACATACTTATGACATGAGATGAAATGAGAGGACAGGACAAGGTAGAACAATGATGTCTGACATCAGTCAGTGAACATCAGTCAGTGACTAGATGAGGATGGAACAATGATGTTAAATGTTAGTGACAATGATGGCTGATGCCAGTTCGGCAGAACAAAGATTCATGTGACAGAGATGTATGTGCATACAGTAGGCATCAACATCATGACACAACATGGCAACCATGGCATAGTACCAATTGACAATGCACTCCTGTTGTCAAAATATCATGTGGGGAAAGAGTGCCTAGGACATGACATGTGGACCAGGCAAATTTTGCCCCTTGTAGTGGTTTAGTGAGGGCATCTGCTGTCATGAATTGCATGTGATGATATGTTAGAGTGAGTTTAGAGGAGTTGATTAGATCAGAGATATATGATAAATGTGTGTTGCTTTGGCTACCAGGGACATTAGAGAGAAGTGTAATGGTTGATGTGATATCTTGACATATAATGGGAGGTGTAAGGTCATGGAGGAATTGGAAGTAATGACCATCATTCCAATGTATGATATGGAGGATCCTTGTTTTCTGTGATATCTGTGAATTCCTGAATGTCTAGGTTATGTACATATTCGATGAGGGTGTTGTCTATTCATGTACACATGATGTCATCAACTAAGATGACAAGTGTTATTTGTTTACTGTGTACAGTATTGTTGAAGACACAAGGATTGAAGGTATTTTTGATAAAGCCATGTTTGGTTAGGAAGGTGGAAAGGACATTTTACCATAACGAGCACTTTGTAAACAACCATAGAGGGTTTTGTTGATTTGGAGGATAATTCCTCCAGCAGGTGTCAAGTATTGGGAAGAAGTGGAGGTGGAGAGAGGTGAGGTCTCTGTTGAGGTACATAAAGGTAGCAGAAGGATCATTTGGGGCATGTAGGACTGCATTTCAGAAGGCGCCACCAATGTCAAAGAAATGTATGAGGCAGTGTTCAACAGCAGCGATTTTAAGGACAGGAATGACAGAGTCAATGGAGGCAGTGGGTGAGTAAGTGCTAGTAATGATATCATCTCCAACTTGACAGCGACCATTTCCTACATGGCGTGCTTTCAACTTTTCAAAATTTCCATTAGCATCGAACTTTTCTTTAAGGGAAATAAAGTAGTGGATGAGTTTTTTGCATTGACGAGAAGGGATTTGACGGGAGTGTATTGGGAAGATGGGTTCTTTGTTGAAAAGTAGCTCATGGGATTCATGGTATAGTGCTTTATAGGCATAATTACAATATAGTTTTATTGCAGTCTTAGGGCTGATGTTATTGTTGCAATAGCAACAAACTTTGATGTGGGTTTAATGATGCGGCCATTGTAAGTAGTGGTAAGGGCTGTGATTATAGTAATGGGTGGCACTGTTGTAGGTAACTGTGTATGTGTGTGTACTTCAGTATCTGTAGGGGAAGCAGCTGTTAGTATCGTTTGGGTAGGGGCACTCCTGTAGTTGGACTGTGGGTGGAAGTGGAGTGGTGGTCATTTGATGTGAGAGTAGAAGAAGAAGTAGTTGGAACAAAAGTGTCAGGGAGTGTTGGTGATGGGTCGTGGAAAGATTGAAGCGATGGGCCAATGTGAAAAGGTGTGTGTCTGTGGAGAGGTGTATGTAGGACCAGGTAGGTCGTTTGTTATAGTGGTTTGCTTAGCAGTTGAGGAGCGAGTATGCGATCGTGCTGTAGCAGTAGCGATAGTATTCATGGCATTTATGATGGCATCGGAAGTGGGTAAATGTGTCCATAATGATCTTCTGATACGTTTCATGGCTTTAAGATCGAAGAAAGACCATGAGCCATTGGCATTACCTCTTGAGGCAAGGGCTATGCGAGGTGATCTTATTGGTGTGAGCACCAGAACTGTTTCTACTTAAATCATCTTACACTGTGTGCTAAGTTGGTTGGCTGGTGGATCATGCTTTGATATTCGCAAGATTGCTGGCGTAAGTGTCTCTTCTTTTTATAATTTGCTGCACATGGGGTATCCGCCATCCTGCAATCAGATGCACTGTCATATTCATTTCCATCTGATGATGAAATT
>JALLAW010000149.1:0-17061 GCA_036939535.1 Cyclotella kingstonii | reverse complement strand
GCCAAAGTGCAAACAAAGTACATACTATCATTATACACATAATGGGATTTCATGTGCTTATGACAATATAGAAAATCTTGAAAAAATTTGTGGCTGCAACCAAAGAGGGATTTTTTGACACAATTATGTAAAATGTCATGTACAGTATATATACTGGTAAGTTACGTATAATGTCACTAACATATATATTACTATTGTATCATTGTCCTGTTACTGGTGGGGATGCGTTAATTACTATTATTGTTTATCTGCCATATGTCACACATGCGTTTCTCTTGTTTTTTTCATTTTTTCCCTTATGTAGATGGGCATCACCAAATGATGCCCAGTTACAATGGCTAGTTAGTGACAAATGGTTTCTGCATTGCATGAACCATATGCATCACACCATGAAAAATATGTGATTGGATGAAAATGGTCATTTTTGACTGACCAGAGATGTCTGGTCACTAACCAGATTCATCAGGTTGCCTGAGGCATATTGTTACTGACATTATATAGATAATGAAAAGTACTTTGAAAATGCTTACCCTGTATATATCATTTGCATATGGTTCAACAAATTAGAGTGTCATCAAAATGTGTGATCGCGCCATTGGTGGTTTTACATTTTAGATGCTGGTACATTATGGTAAAAAGTTGAGTAGAAAACGTTTTGTACTTTCCTGGACCTTTCATAGTCCTTACTGTGCGACTTTTACCATACTAGTCCATCCCAAGATGTATTAGAGTTCTACTCTTATTTTTGTCCCAAGATACATAGGAGTTAACTCCTTTTTTTGGTTATCTTCTCAAGCCACGCTCTTACTTATTTTGGGACAGTTGAATACTGCAAAGATGAAGTAGAGTATGTGGGAATGGAGAGATTGGTTAGAGGGTCTTTAGTGATTCTCCATTGGGCAATTGTGACAGCTCACCGAATTCAGTGAGTCTCCTCATTGCCCATTTCCTACTTTTGAATCTTACAAAGGCTAAATATAGGTTTCAGCATATTTTCACTCAATGAATTCGGTCAACTTTAGATTCTTGACAAGAAGTAGTTTTGGCACAATCAAACCTACAACAGCTCAAAGAAAGCCAGGTTAATTGGCTATCCAACAGGCTATCTAAATTTAATTTTCAAACATAGAAGTTAGATTTTCGCGATTCATTTAATCTCATTGTAAATATTGTGAAGGGAGGGATTCAATAACCTCTTCGTAAACCATACATTACAGCCAAACCATGTCTGATTGATAGTCCTCAAATAGAGTTTTCAGACAATCTATGGAATGTCAAAAGGGTCTGATGAATTTTTAAAAATATGCAAGTACAAAAAATAACTCTAAAATATTCTGGGTTGTACTAGTACTTACTACTTAGTATTTTTGTATGACCACTTTTTTACCTCTATGCATGTCGCTCTTGTTTGGTTTATTCCAACTTATGTCTACAATTTTTCATTTTGATGAATTTCGGGGAGCAAGGCAGTGAGCACTCTCCCTCATTTCAAACCCTAATTTTCAAATTCGGGCAGTGTGCATATCTGACAAAGTGAAGAACAATTACAAATTTTGCGAAGACATTTTTTAGCTAAATAATTTATCTGCTACTTTCACTAGAATTAGAGGCAATTCGTCTAGCTTTACTTCAAACTGCGATTAGACTAGAATGCCCAGTGAAAAACCTCAGGGAAATGAGAGGATAACCATGCTTGCGCAGGAAAAACAACCTGCGAAACAGGGAAACAAAACTTACAGTCATACCCCTTCCACCCCTCCTCCCATCAAACTCAGCCAATTCTTCCTGACAAAATCCATGACCTTGAAATTCCACCATAACATTCACTCCCTCCTATACCTGTCTTTATTCATGTTTTTTTATAATCTGCACCATCACCAACTGAAGAGACATCCAAACTCGCTCTAAGTTCACCTTCCTGTCATTGTCAAAGGCTCAAATTACAGCACCAACCAAAGATTCAACTAACTGATCTGAAACATCATGCATCATACTCTGGATTGAGTGAAGAATTCCAGATCTAAGACATTTAGATCTGGAGATTGAGAGGGTAGCTGGTTCCTGATCTCTACTTGGATCTTTAGATCCAAAGTCACGTGCCAGAAGGCAAAGTCGTCCTTGAGGATGTGCACAGGACTGTTGTCCTATTGCAGGATGATCTCTGTAATGCGTGACGTTGGCATTTCGGCCTTGATGGCAGGTAACACCTTTTCTAAGATGAACTTGCGGTAGAGGTCTCTTCTGACACCTGTGATGGCCTACAGCAAAACATCTCCTCTCTGGTGGCCTCCTACCTGAGAGCACTTGACAATAAGCTGCTCCCTCACAAAGAGCCACATTCCTATCCTCCCGTTGAAGTGCTGTTGAGATGATGGTCCCATTGTGGACTGGCCACAGCAGCAAGAAACTAATATAAAGGTTGTTCTTGACTGCCCTGTAGGGCTCGTCTTCCTCTTGTATCAGGTAATATCTCACCTTGACCTTGGTGATTAAAAATCACTTTTCATCAACGTGGACAACATTTGTCATGCTGATGAATATCTTGGTGTTTGAGTCAATACACAAGAAGCAGATGGCTAAGCGAGTTGCTTTGTGAGTTGGGGTCAGCTGGCTGTTGAGGACACTGGTCTATGGCCAAATCATCCCTTCTTGAAGGAGACGGACCACCACAGTCTTTGACACTCCTAGATCCTTGGTGATTACCCCTTGTGTCTTCCTCTGTTTCAGAGCAAGGCCTTCTAGATCCTACAAGCAGATGGAGGACTTCTTGTGACCAATTTGGCCAGGTCACTTTGATCCTCCATCAATCTGTAGCCTATTTTCAAAACAAAAACGAACATGATACCAAAAATTACTCACCACTCTCTCTCTGATACCCCCAAGGATAGCGATAGAGCGCACCAACCCCCATGGGAGGTTACCATCTTTCATTTGAATGAGTAACGTTGAACGATCACCCCTCGTTCTTTGTCTAACATGTAGAGGTGATGTAAATTGTTTTGGGGTGGAAGCTACGGAAAGGGAGGAATAGAATGGTGTGGAGGTGAGCTGGGAGGGTCATCAAACTCGATGACTCCGTTGGCAGCCATCAGAAGGTGAGTTATGCCCATTGGCATCGGCGATGTTGGTGGCAGGTAGGTGGAGACATGATTGGGCAGGAAAATACGAGGAGTGATCACTTGAAAATTTGTTTTGACTGGATTGTAGGAGTGTGAGTTGGGAAGGGAATGGAGGTGTGAAGAAGGTGAGATGACATTTTGCCTTTGAGTTGTGGCTATCAGCGTCCGTGACCTGATGGGTGCCTAGTTTGTTGGTGGTAAGGTATTGTGGGAGGGAGGTGGTATGTCATGTGTCTCGCACAAAAACATGAGAGAACTATTTTTTTGAGGCAGATTTTTGGTGGTGCATCCAACTGAAAGCCAAAAATTTTTGGACATCATCCCCAGAATTTAGCAGATTTTAAAAGTTACCACCCCAAAAATTTAAAAATGGGGTATATTTGATTATGAATATCGCAGCCAGTATTTGGCAGATTTCATTCAAATTTGGTGTGTTGGGAAGCATATCTAACCTTCTGATTTTTGCTGGAGCTTGTGGGTGGGATCAAAATTTTGGCTGAAAAATGCAAAGGAATCTTGCTTATTAGCTTTTTTCTAGTGAGAATCAGGAACCAGGACCACTTTCATTGGAAAGCCCATTGAAAAAGTCTGTAGTTGCAGAATAAGTTATCGCCAATTGAAAAAAAGTAGGAGTGCTATATAGTATAGTACAATATAGTTTAGTAGGAGTAAGTAGGAAAAAAAAAGAGATCAATATACTATAGTACTTACTGCATCGTCTGGACCACAACGTTTTTCGTCCTACTTTTGGTCCTACCTTCGATACCAGATCTAAGCTCTGCTTCACACGCGCGAATCATTCATATTCAAATCTGGCACATAATCATAAGCATAAGCCTTCTTCTTCTTCTCATGATGAGAACTCAGATAACAATCGCTTTGCTCCCAAAATACAATGAAGCACTCATATTCCTCTCACTTCAATGGCGACAACGGACATCATAACTCGGATTTTCGTGATTCTCACGTTCATTGTCATACTACCCTTGAAATCTTACAGGCAACGTATGGGCCCTCAGAAGGTCGACGCCTTCTCAACGGGACTCTGGTAGACTCTACCAATAAGGCGAGCTATGTACCCTACACGCGTGACGTCCTGCCATTTCTGTGGGCACTGATGACTGCAGGACCTAAAGACAATGATCAGCGTGTCAACAGCCTTTGCTGCAATGATGTTGCGAATAACAGTGACGACGATTCTGTAATCTCTGGCAATCTCTATCGAGACTCTAAAATATACTTTAACAAAACTTCATTTCCACTGATGGATGGAAGGTCAATGAATTCTGTATTTGGCGATCCCTGCCCGGGTACCACCAAGCTTTTACGGGTGAATTATGTCTTTAAGGATTACTTTATCAATACTTGTGGTGGTCAAGAGTCTGAGGCTGATGTTCAAAATGATGGGTTAGATAGTGCAGCAGATGGTGCAGTCTGCTCCATTAAACTTTGTGCAAGTCTCTCACAGAAAAGCAAATCGAGAAAGCGAACGCGTCATTGCGTAACATCACGAATCTATCAATCTACATTTGCAGAACACGATAGAGTGCTTCTGAAAAGACAGGATGTACCATTTCGTTTAGATTCTAATTTATGTAGCGATCACGCTGTGTTGGAGGTGAATGCGATTAGCCACGCAAGTAAACGGAGCCAAGAGTCCCATTTTGCTCAAATGAATGAATCTGTTATAGCCGCATTGAATCCAGAAAAGGAGCAGTTCCTTACACCGTCATCATCGCCGCCGCCATCATCATATCCATCATATCCATCATATCCTTTTGATCTACGTGATACTACTGAATACTATTCACTAAGCTCATCTCGACCATCTTCATCGATACAATGGAGGTTAGCACCAACCACATCCGAAATCACCTTGCCCATTATTTTACCATACCTTAATATACGCCAACGAGCACTTTGTCAATTAGTATGCTCCTCATGGCGAGACATAGTCATTGATAAAGGAATCGCCGTAGTGATTGATGTCAATGATGTGACTTTGTTTCCAAAAGAGAAAATGTGCTATTCTTCCACTACTACCGGTACTTCTCGCACTGCTCCATTCATACCACAATCTCCCTCCAACGTATACTTTGATATCTCTTCTTCTCCTTCTACTTCAGCTGTGCATAATGAACCATCCCGCATCTTACTTCGTGGTCTTCTAACCCATTCTTTCTCTTCTCTTGAATCACTTGTTCTAAATGATTATCTTCCTCTACGGCCATCGATTGACTTACATCCGACATTACCATATTTTCGTAAACTCAAACAATTGGACATTAGCCGCATCCCATCCATATCGGATGAAACACTTCTGTTGATATCCACATATATTGGTCATCGCTTGGAAGTTCTCTACATGAAAGGTCTCAGGCATGTCACTAATGCTGGAGTTTTGCAACTAGTTAAATCTTGCACAAATTTGCATGTTCTCGATGTTTCTCATCTGCATCAATTGGAGGATGAGGTAGGTATTGCCATAGGATTGTATCTACCTAAGTTGAAGGCGTTGCACTGTAGAGACAATTATAAGTGGACCAACTTGAGCGTGGATCTTATAATGCGAAATTGTAAAGAGTTAGTTCAGGCTTCATTTTGGGGGTGTATTCAATTGACCCACATATGTTTCAAAGACATTTTTCCGAAGGAATTGAGTGAAGTAAAGCCATCCACTGAATTGGAAACGGCCTCAAGTCTTTGCGGTACAGAACTTCTACTACCATCATGTTCGTTATTTTCGACTCTTGATGCAGAGCCAGCAAAAATGACCATTCTCAATCTATGGGGATGCCATAATCTCAAAGACTCTAGTGCTTTTCTAATGTCAGAGCTACCTCACCTAAGCTCTCTATGTGTCAGTGAATGCCACAAGCTCACGGATGCCTTTGTACTGGGGATCTCTCAATCGCTACCGCAATTGCTACATCTTCAGTTGCGATATTTGCGTCGCATTACAGAAGCAAGTATAGATGCGATAGCATGCAGGATGACGGGATTATATACCTTAGATGTTAGCTTTTGCACCAAATTGACCGAGGGAAGTTTGGCTCGTCTACTGCATTCAAGATGTCAATCTCTATCCGAACTGAGATTGTATTCGTGTAGGCAGTTAAACATCGGAGGAGGTGCAGTTGCAAGTAGTGGTAGAAATGTGAATGTTTCAGCTGGAATAAGAAGTGGGCGTCTCTTGTGCCAAGCTCTTCGAGCAGTGCGACACAAAAGTATTTTGTCATTTTTAGATGTTAGGAGATGTCATTTTGACGAGTCTCTTGCACAAGATGAACTTTTTTCGAAGGACATGTTAGATTTTGGATTTAATGAGGTGCTGCAAGGACTGTTTCTTAGATCAGCGACTTGCAATGAGAGTGTGAAACAGCAGCTCATTTCAAAGATAAGCTACTCTGATGGGTATTCGTCAGTTAGTAATCTCTGAAGTGTTCTATTTTACTGTTTTTGCTATTCTTTTGAAATGCAACTTATGAAAGGAAGTTGTCCTTAATTTCAGTCAAGTGATGCTCACACTTTTTCGAGAAAAGTCTTATTGACTTTACAAACTCACTTATTCCATCCACCCGTGTCAGAATCAGAATGATAAGGCTCTGCTGAACGCACTCAACTCAAATGAAATTGTCAGTTCAAAATCATTTCATCAAAATTCGACTGAAGTAATCAGTATACATGTATCATAAGTGACAGACGTTGTTTATTATGAACACTATCATAAATCACATCGATAAAACATATTGTAACATTATTCTTCAACTGTATGGAATTACATGTGAAGGTTAAATACATGTCCGACTAAACCTTGTAGTACCATTTCCCCTCTCCTTGTTTATTGTAATGTTCTTTTCTTACTTTGAAATACATTTTATCATAGGGATCACTTCTTGTTTAGCTATGATGCCCAGCATAGCAATATAAGATCAATTTGTGCAAAGCAGCTTAATGATTAATTTCATTCCAACATAGTATGTGTCAGCAACCATATGGGTACAATGATGGTGGTCAAACAGTTACTGACTGTATAGGTATTGTTAACATTTAGGTACCACATTAATGTATCACTATTACCCAATTTAGGTGAAGCCACACATTTTGTCAATTTGTCCTTAATGGTTAGAACATAAAAAATCCAGATGAGCACCAATCACCATTTCAGCTTGGTTCAGTTTTGGCAATCTCTGGTCCCAAACAGTTAGTGATGATATAGGCATGGTCAATGATAATAATGCAGGATAAACAGGTACTATAGTAACAATATAAGTATAGTTAGTGATGTTTTTTATTTGGTTAGTGACAATATTATTACAGATACTTTGTGTGATTACCATTTGCGCCCAATTTCAAACAATACAATAAATACACAAGGAAAGACACCACAATGAATTGAACTGCAGTCATTCCCTCTATGGCACTTTGTGATAATGGTGAATCCTTTCAGAAAGCATTTATAGCACTTACGAGTAGAACTCCCTGCACCATGTCTCTGACCACCAGTGATGGAAATGGCTCCAGCAGGTTTCTGTTTAGTAATGCATATCATTCCTTGCCATGTTTAACATTTTTCCTCTAAGTCCACAAGTTGATAATTGTTAGTACTGCCATTACTTTTGTAAACACTTGGATGAGCATATCTTGTTTTCAGCACACCACTTTTACATGTAGGCTTGGAATGTTATTTTTTATGATTTCAACAACCAGTTGAATAATTTTTTTACCATTGACCTCCACTTGATCAACCTCATTCAAAGCTATATGAATCACATCTCCAACTGTGATAACCCCTGTAACTTTTCTACTCATACTTACATTGCTCCAACAGCAGCCTTTTGAGAATAAAGTCCTCTTTTTGTTTTCTTAATCCTTTTTGAGTGTTTTTTCCTTTTCAAGTTTTTCACCAGAACTCTCTTTAACAATATTTTCTGCAACTTAACTTCCATCTCTGTTGGATAATGATATCGAAAATGCCACTCATTTGTAGGTGCAGTATCAACACTTTTATGTCCATCAGTTGGTCTATCATGTCCATCCTTGTCTCATCTAGCAATTTCCATTGGTCTTTTTTAGCTTTTTTATTACACAACATTGCCATTTCTCATGATTTTTCAAAGTCAGTGGCATCTCTGTTGTGCATGATAGGGCGTTTCTTTTCAAGCGGAGCTTGCAATAAAACACTTATCAACTTTGTTTGGGAACAAGATGACAAAATCAAGCCATCTGGTATTATGATCTTCATAACCATCAACAGACATAACCGCTGAAATATCTTTATCAGCAGAGGTCTGTATCATATCTCCATTTCTATCACCTTCATCCTCAGTGGACACTACTATCAATCATAACTTTTTGTGTAGTAAAACCACTTTGTCATAACATGGAATACATAGTCAATCAAATGTGTAGGGTTAGATAAATTCCGCAATCAACTTAATACTATCCACATAATTGCTGATTTCTTTACCATCTCTACAAGAAGTAGAAAACACATCCTTTTCTTCGCCATTTTCATATGAAACTGTATCAATTGCAGTGAAAGAGGAAAAAGAATTTCAACCTAAGGAATGTATCCTATGCTCATTATTCCTTATGCAATCTAGATGTTGGAGTTGAAACTGATATAGTATAACTTTTAATAAAAATATAAAATCACTAGATGAATGGATCAATAAATAATAGATTAAATACAAATTAATTGGACATATCTTCAACAATATCATTATTACTTTTATCATTATCAGTATTTAAATTATCTGACTGTGACTGTAAACAGAATATTCATTGTTGAGCACATAGCACTCATTAACTCATCCTCAGTACAGAAATCATCATGCAATGATGGATCAATAGGCAAACTAGATAACCCAGTCTAAGGAAGTTGCCCAAAAGTCATGTGATATGGTGATCTGTATCTCATTGTTTGGTTCACCTGAGTATTGTACCTCGAACATACTATTTTGCAGCCCAGACTCCAATTTTGTGTATAATTATAATCATGAAAGCACCTACCTTTTGTTCAATTGTTTGATTAAACCTTTCAACACCACCATTAGTGGAAGAGCAATGCAGAAAGCCCCTAACCATTTTACATTTTAGCCGCAAAGTTTTGTTATCTCTAATCACATTACTAATGAATTCATCATCCAACAGAATTGTTTTGTGCATTGGACATCCATTCAACTCCCATCCATTTTCTACTTGCAATATCTTTGGAGGCCCAAACATTATCAAAATGTATAGAAAATCAAAAAAAAATGTGGCTCAGAACAAATGGTGATTTCCCACCAGCAGTATGAATACTGGATGTGCCACTTTTCATGCTGGATTGTTTCGAATATGGGGACTAACAAATACATTGGTATCTCCACTGGTTTTAAGAGTTCCAACTTAATTCAAACTGATGTTTTAACAAAAATGTAATGCACATCTTGTAGTAACAATTGAAATTTGATTTCCTCATGTAATATTCATGGATGGGGAATGTGGCTCCCTTCTCAATCGCAACTACAGTAACTTAAATGCTTGATTCAACCATGTCTGATCTAATTTGTGTACTGACAAATGCTCTACTCATATTATTCATGATTCATTAGAGCATCATACTGCATTGTCTTGCCAATTCCTCACACTCCTAAGTGTAAGCAAATATACCAATCCACAATAGTGAATGCAGCACAATAGCACTTCACCAGTTATTTCTTTCTCAATACAGTCTAGTATGGTACTTCTCTCGATCTAGTCAGGTTGAGGGGAAGACAAATTTGACGAATTTTATTGCACTCATTCCATTCTCCAATCTCTGTAATTTGCAATTTTCTGAAACAATACCTCTACAAGAATGTAATGAAAACTTTATCTTTATTGTAGATGAAGAAGACAACCTACACAAAAGACATACCCTTACTTCAAACATATTATTAGGCAATAAATGACAAAATTGTTTTACAACATTTGCTCCACACTGATGATGTAATCATTGAAATATGGCAGTATTTGTCACAAAGTTCTTTTTGAGAGATGCATGAAAAAATCCGAGGGTAGTCCAATATATCCAAGCATTACTGTTTGAAAGAATCAAGGAAAGATTTCATTTTTTGACTTGCTTCAGTATCCAGCCTTACTTACTAACACTGCCACATCAATCTTATATTCTCGCTCTACTCTTTCATTGATCTCAGATAAACCACCAAGCTCACTATTCCTCCTCCTCATCCTCTTCATAAATATCAGGATCATACACACCTGGTAGAAGTCCATTAACTTTTTGTGCAATAGCCTTAACAATCGCCGATCTATGAGCAACTATTCCCTTGTTTTGTAACCAATACCAGAATTTCTCACAATGCTCAAAAGAATCTACTTTAGTGTTTTCATCATCGGGGCCTTTGAGCAGTAAGAACTAGTATTTGTTCGTTTGAGAATAAAAGTAGCGGAAAAATGTGAAAATAAAACAGAGTTTTCTCCACAAAAGCCAAAAGGATTAGAAACAGCATTCGCCCACCGTTCTCCTGCATCAAACTCACCTTTCCAATAAGCTGATACGTATTGGTAATTTTCTCGTCTCCCTCTGCCAGTTTTTCAGCAGTCTTTGGCCCAATTCCTGGAACTTCCGTAATACATCCAGTGATTGAGCCACGAATGAAGGTCATCATAGTGTCGTCATTGACACGAGAGCGTTTGGGATCATAGCCTTGAGTGTCGCCCTTACAAGAATAATTCATATGATTGTGTGTATTTTTGGTAATTGGCAACAAGAGTAATAAAATTGTGAGATGAATTTTGTAGAAATGTCGACATACTATCAAACGCAATGATGAAAACGTCGAATGAAGGACAACTTTCAAAATCGGTACGGAGTCACTGGGAAAGATAAATTGTCACGAGCTTTCGTCCAAAGTTGAGTTCAGTTGAACTTCTATCAAGAGCAGAGAAAATTAAAATTGAAAGAGTATACTATGAAATAAAGAGCCTTGCAAAATGTTCGCCGAATATCATTGTCGACTCAAAACAATGTCGTTCCTGGTATTCTCAAATGAACGGCATAAAGGCAGTGGATGCAAATGCAGTAGAAGAAAAATGATGATTATTATTAGATTTACCATAATAATAGTTCGTCGGTCTGTATGGGACGGATATTTTGATTTGTCTTGCGGCCCACTTCAATTCGCATTCAGTTTTGTTGTCGCCCTATCGAGTTCGTTGCAGAGCGAAGTCTTATCATTTTTTATTTGTTAACGACGAACAATGGTACGTAAAAGTAGGTATCTAAATAGATCATCATCTACTGCTTCGTATAATACCACCATATTATTTTAGTAGGAAGGACGTGCTGATGTACTGACTGTATGGCTTACTTATTGTAGTGACTTTCTAGGTAGGTCTTGTGGGTACTGTATTTAAGAGATATAGAATGGCGTGTAGTATGTTCCTCTATACAGCTAACTACTCTTGGTCATTCGATAATAGTAGTGGTCCAGAAGTTACCTAGTATTGCGAATATTTTCATAGATTTCAAAACTTATCTACATCATAATCATGTCAGAGCAGTCTCCATTGACACTCCGAGGTAGACGAGAGAGATCGAACAACGACAGTAATTTCATGGATACTCATGACTCCCCCCGAGTAAGTAGCACTGGCGATGATGGCGGTGGCCAGAGCTCTCTCCCTGACATTTCTGGTACAGATTCCTACCGATTCAATCTGTCTCGTACCTCCACCAGTGCAGGATCTCTTGCATCCACCACGCCCACTCCTACTTGCCATCGATCCCATCCCACACGTCAACTGTCTCTAGGTTCCCTCCGTAAAGAGGAATCCCGTTTTCGAAAGATCCTCACACGAGCCATCTCCGGCTTTGTCATGCTCACCCTCTTCCTTATAATTCTTCTTTCGGGACATGTCTACGTCTGCGCTTTCGTGGCCTTTATGCAACTCCTCCTTTTCCGTGAGCTGGTAACCGTTCGATACAATGCATTTTTCGACAGGATCGAGCAGACAATACCGCTGTTCCGCACAACTCAGTGGATGTGGTTCTTTGTGGCGATATTCTATGCCTATTCCGAATTTGTTGTTGAGATCATCAAGAGCAATACTCAACTGCACGGATTCATCAATTATGCACAGCTGGCTCCCGCGTTGTCCTTTACTCTATACACAGGAACATTTGTGTTGACGATTGCCACTTTTCAGCCGGGACATATCAAATTCCAGTTGAATCAACTGTGTTGGACGATTGTCGTCTTGTGTCTCACGGTAGGACAACTCAAATACATTATGCACAATGTATACAATGGCTTGATTTGGTTTACACTGCCAATATTGTTGGTCATTACAAATGATGTCATGGCATATGCTAGTGGCATCATGTGTGGAAGGAAATTTATTGATAGACCATTGATGGAACTCAGTCCAAACAAAACATGGGAGGGATTTATTGGTGGAGGAGTATTCACGGTAATAGTAGGGTGGTACTTGAGTCGATATCTTGCACAATTTACATGGATGACATGTTCCACCAATCAATTTGTGTTGATGCCGCAAAAATTGGATTGTGAGACAGAGAATATCTTTCACGAGGCAATCACTTACTTTCCTTCGCAAGTCTTTGAGTTACTTCCGCGAGCGTTAATCCATTCGTTTTCCAATGTGGTTGAAATTTGCAGCGAGGATGGTGATTTGACAAAGTTGAGAGCATGCATTTCAGGTGCAAGCAATCAACGTCATCATCATTATGAATTAGCATTGAGCATTGTTCCAGTTCAGCTTCATGCTATATCATTGAGTTTATTTGCCTCTTTGGTTGCTCCCTTTGGTGGTTTTCTTGCCAGTGCTATGAAACGTGCCTATGGTATGAAAGACTTTGATTCTATCATACCTGGACATGGAGGGTTGATGGATAGGTTTGACTGTCAAATGATCATGGCATTATGTACATGGGTTCATTATAATACATTTGTAAAAATTACCACAGTTAGTGTAGCAAAGATGTTGTACATGTACAAGCTGCTCCCTGAGGATGACAGGAGGGAGTTCCTTGAGAGGATTACTCAGCTCTCAAAGTGAGAAGTGGAATATTTGTATGCAGAGAATTAATCAAATGCTTCATTTCGAAGGTTAAAAACTGTACAGTTAGTTTCACACAGTTCATATTCTACATAGGCTACATAGTTAGGCTGCTCAAAAGATTTCAAGGAACTAAGCACTCTCCATAAGAGATACTAAGGGTCATATTACACTGCCATACAACACATAAATCAACATACATGTAAACAGCGTTTCATTCTGAAAAGTGTCAACAACAACTTGCAAGATTATCCAAAGTAGAATTGATAAGGCTAAAGGTCTTTTTGGCCATAATGAAATGAATAACTCTGTAAAATAAATAAACCTGGATACATGTCAGACATACTATCAATGATATAATGAGGTATTTCTTGTCAGTTTCATTTTTCACATTTCCTCAAATTTGAGACAAACTCTACAGCATATAAAACAGAAAATTTCATCTACCATGGTTGGAAATAGTGATAGCAGTTACTGAAGTAGTGCATAAAAGCATCAACTGGTCATAAAAGGGGACTTCAATAAAGACAGCACCAAAAGACTTTTGCAATTGAAGAAATGAATCAGCTTTTTCTGACTGAGGAAATCATTCTCCTTTCAGAGTATGACTTTATCACAATACTTCACATGAAGTAGTTTCTACAATCCCCTTGAAAAATTTTGCCATTCTATTTTTCTGTTGATATATAAATGGCATCGAGATCATCAAGATCTTTCAACGTCAAGACAGATCACACTGTACAGAGCTCTATGCTAGTTGGCCAGATCATTTTATTCAATTGCTTGTCTTGCCCATGAATTGGTCCACAAATTCATGACATGGTGTGAATGAAGGAGACTAGTCAAGATTTCAGAAAGGTTACAACAACAAAATGGTGGGTTGTATTTTTGTGATGAATGGCTAAGTATGTGAAACAAGAGAATTACACAAGCTCAAGGTGATCTAATGGCACATCATAATCACTGTTACTGTTAGGACTTATGGCCTATTGGTAGGGTGTAATGCCAATGGCAAGTTCAACATTTGTCTTGCAAATACTTTTGTCTTTCCAATAATTGTTAAGCTTTGAATATTTGTATAGTGAGAAAGACTATAGAGAAATTTAGGGGTTGGATAAATGATGTGCATTGGTGAAGAAGCTTTTGTATATTCTGAAAAAGCATTCAATGTTAGAAGATATTCCATCAACCATATGCTAACTCACATGATATAATAAATAGTGTTCTCTTTTGTATCACTCATACAATGCTGGAGAATTCTCTGGAGACTACTTTGCATAGAATTTTTAGGCAGACCAAATAGAACCCAAGAAAGGGACACATTCAAGATTAAACACAGTGATGACTTTGATGTAATCATGAATCACAGCTACATTGATTTTAATGAGATGATTTACATCAGGACTTTAAATGTTGGGAGACACAATCATCTAAATTTATGTAGAACATATAGTACTATTTACAGATGTGTCAATCAATTTGTTAAATATTTTATTGAAATTTACAAAATGTGTACTCTCATGATGGTATAAGGGATTAACTGTTCACATCTCATTATTGTACTCACATGTTTCATCACACAATCGATCTCAGTGCAAGCAATAAATAATTTAATTTATTCACAATATAATTATTGTTCCATGTTGCACACTGTACCATAAATGCAGTATTTTCAAAATATTAACAGGAAAACACTTCAATCAAGTTCATTTTCATCAGTATTGATACTACATTTAATATGACTCCACTAGAAGAAAGTCAGGTGGAACCACCAACCTACATTTAACACTGTTAAGATAAATCCTTTAAGCTTTCGAGCCAGAACATGAAAAAATTTAGTCTATTATTAGAAATCTCATGAGGAAATTGAATAGTTTACGTTGTTTTTTACAGTTATTGTTAATATTTAAAGATGACGCTTAGTATGAATCAAACATGGAAAATATTTTTTTAAAGGCTTGATATATAAAAGTATGATTTAACACTATAAATCAGTATCATCTTATAGCTTCTGAAAGCACAAACCCAGATTTTTTGATATCATTCAGTTATAATGAAAGAAAGTTCGAAGCACAGTTGATTACTTTCAAATCGTCTTTTTCTACTTATCCTTGTTCCTGAACTCTCGCCATTCTTTTTTATATTTTGGCGATGTCAAAGAGTTCTCATCCAAAGTACTTTTCAAAAGACTAAATACATTTATAAACTTTTATAATACAGCAGGTGACAACCTACCTGAACAATCTTCATCTTTCATTATATCAGAATTAATCATCCACTATTTGGCTGCATGCAGTCGCTCCCTAGGTTCAGTCTGTTCTTTTCATTTATTCTTCTAATATAAGAACCTCTGGCTGCTTGTCTGCTCTACAGTAATGTACCAGAATCCATCTGTATTTCTTTTGCCAGAGGTCAAATACGCATATAGCATAATAAGCAGTTAATGGATTATCAGTAACGAGATGGTCCGAAAACTTGACTCATTTGTTGTAGATGTGCTAACTATCTTGGTTTCCAGAATTGGTAAATAACCAAAAAGAATTAGTTACTAATAATATCACTCCTCTATATCTCTTTCAGCTCCATATACCATAATAAATGGATTGACCAAATTGAGTGAGGTTCACTATCTCACACTTTCCCCATTGGTTATCTTGTGTAACTGTGTGACAAAAAAATACAGTTTGAAGCTTTATTTTACTTCAATATAATTTCTACTTTGAGCCTCTCTGATTGCAAACTCTTGAAGTTGAATTTAAGTGTGGTAAATTGTTTTCAACTGATACCAGTATGAAAGATAAACAGAGAAGAGCAAGCTGTTGTCATTATTTGCAGCTGTGCTACTACTGTAACGGTCTGCCATTAAACATCTGAAACAATTAAGTAGCATATATGCTAGTATGATGTCATAAATAAGGTGTAACCTATCCACTGCTTTGCATTAAAATATATTCATTATTTAATGCAGTATAAAAATAGTTCTCTACCTATGTATAATTTGTGTAACTAGTAAACACATTTTCATTCCTAAAGGAGATTACTGTTGAAAAATGACATGAAATTAACCAACATAGGGCACCTATACATCATTGAAAAGTAGATGTATTAGATCTTTCTCTGAGACTAAATATAATCTCGAAGATTAAATTGATCAATTTATTGAATTCCTGCATTGCCATTTTTGTGATAATATTCTAATTAGAGAGGAAATCATTTCCATCTCTCTCTGAAATATGCAGCTAATGAACATCACCTAAACGTTATATTTATATGTGATGAAAATTAAATGCGCATATGGTGGTGCCTAGTGACAGACTTTTATGGTTCTTCTACTAAAGTTGAAGAAATAAACATAAAATTATCAATTTGACACATGATATATGACTTGACTTTGTGTTAAAAATTTTACAAATGTTTCCATCTCTACAATTTTTTTATGAAAATTGATAATATCTAGGGTAATGTCAAAAATAATCTTAGAAATCATGATGATTTCAGAACATAATTTCAAACCTTGGTATAAATTCTACACATATCTTACATTTTTATACATCATCGACATTTTGAAGATAGCCACATTCTCGATGTCATCTCAGATTTCTACACATGCTTAATGTGTATGTTAGGCTAGAATGCAGGTGAAAACTATGTATAAACTCGCCGGACGAATAAATGTATTCAACTTCGCATATGATCGCAAAAAGTGCTCATTATGTATATTGAATTTCAAAAATTTGTGATCTAATATGAATATGAAAATCATAATATATATTCTCTGTCAAGTACACAAACAATTTGTGAGTGAATTTACAATACATATGTAAGGGATAATATGTAAATGGAAATCATATACATATTTGCCAGACGAATA
>JALLAW010000148.1:0-17416 GCA_036939535.1 Cyclotella kingstonii | reverse complement strand
GGAGGGAGAGGGCATTTGGATGATGGCTGTGATGCGACTGCGGAGAGGTTTGTAGCCATGAGGGGTGACTTCAAAGCCTAGAAATTCTAGGCGTTGCTGCATAAACCGGCTCTTTTCTGCTTTGAGCTGTAGTCGTGCCTTACCAATAAGTTGAAAAATTTTGCCTAGAATGTCTAGATGCTCTTCAAACGAAGCCCCTTTGGCGTGGAGGATGTCGTCGATGTACGGGTGAGGGGGCGATGGATCCGAGGGGTCAAAGAGTACAACCATTAGTGCCTGCACAATATCTGTTGCTGGGGGAGTGCAGTGCATTTGTAGTATCCCCATGGGGTGGGAATGGTAAGTATGCGACGAGTTCTTTTGTCGAGGTTGAAGCCAAGGAAGGACATGCTAAGGTTTATGGAGCTTGCATAATGGTAAGACGTAATTGATTGAAGAATTTCTTCACTTGATACCATTGGATAACTGTTTCTTTATATCCATTTGTTCAGGCGGCAGAAGTCGATGAGAAGACGGATGCGTCCATCATTCTTAGGGATGGCAAACGCGGGGAAAGCCCACTCTCTTCCATCTATGTCTTCAGGGGTGAGTCTGCGCATGCATCCTTCTTTGCATTGTCTTTCGAACTCACCCATTATCACTTCTTTGTTTTTGAGAGATATTGGGTAGGGTCAAGCCCAAGTTGATTTGGCCTCGTCTTTTGGTGTGATTGAGATGGGTTTACCCTTGTAGTTGTCCCTACTTTCTTGAAAGATTGCTTCATTTTTATGGAGGATGGCTAGAAGCATACTGGGTTGGCAGGGGGGCAGATTTTGGTTATTCTTTTCGACGACTGCGTGTACGTCTGGCTTGTTGTAGTTGTCTGCCAGAAGAGTTTTAGATGTGGCGTGTAGATGAGGGGAATTTGTGGAGATATGTGATATGGTGTTCGGGCTTTTATGTTTGGTTTTTGCGTTTCCTGCGCGTAGTTTAGTGGCTAGAGATGAGACTCTAGCTTCCAATCAGTAATTCATAGGCACCATTTTCGTTTCAAATCTGTCCCATGTAAAATTAGAGTTTGAAACGCTTGCATCTAAATGTAGTGAGCGCATGATTTGATAGCCTAAGAATGCGTCAAAGCTTCTTGTTGTACATGGATGCATGATGTGTAGAGTGATCTTGAAGGTACGTTTAAGCGTGAGGCATGTGAGTTTATCTGCCTTAACTGTGACTTGAAGGGTAGTTGTAAGTGCTCCTGCAGCTATTTTGTAGGTAATCCCAGATGCTTGTGGGATTACCTACAAAATAGCTGCAGGGGCACTTACAACTACCTTTCATCATTGATCAGTGCTGTTCCATAGAAGCAATGATCGACGACCGTGGTACATAGGAGGTTGAGAATCATCAGATGTTGGAAGAGCTAGAATTGTAGCTAGGACTAGCTCTTCTGTAGAGTTTTTTTGGATGGACATAAGAATGTTGGATTCGTTGGATTCGTAAGGAAAATCGCTAGAGATTTCATCTGGATGAATTAGGTTTTCTTGCATAACATTGATTTCTCCCTTTGCCTTGGATATCCCATCTTTTTGTTTCTTTGCAATTACCCTAGGGTTTTCAGGGCACTGTGACCAAGTGTGTTCCCCATTATGACGTGCGCAAGGCTTGCTGAAAAACTTTGAAGTTGCGTCGAGAGTAGAGGAAGGTTCTTTTTCCTTCATTTTGGTATCCGTAGCGTTGCTAGGAGAAGAGGAAGTTCTGTGGTTGGAACGTTTGCCATAGTCAATTTTTCGCTCTATCTGGAGCGTCTCTGCGAGTTGAATGACGTCATAATCAAGGATGAGCCTTTCTCCTCCGCTGCGGATAGACTCGAGCTGGGATTTATGAAGTATTGTCTTGAGTACTATCCCGTTCATATGGTGGGAAGTGAAGGGCATGGCGCTTGGTTGAAAATAACGTAGGTGTTTGTTGATTTGTTAGAGGCAAGTTCCCATATCCGTAATTGGTATGGTGAAGAGGCATTTCAGGCTCCTCTCCATCTTCTCACATTGGATTTTGTATGAAGACTCGCCAATCATTTCGCAGACCGATTGTTGGGTGAGTTAGATGAAGATTGGTCGTTCTTTTCCTTTCTCCCAGACTATGGGGTCCAGTGCCAAATTGTACCACACATCCCTCACTCGTCCTTTCAAAACTCTTGATAGGACCTGAGCTAGTTTCTTGGTTTTACGATTCCACGTCGTAGCTGTCGCCAAATTGAATGATTTCAGTGATGAGGTAGATGAGATTGGTGTGATGATCGTCATCATGATAAGTGGAGATTTGTTCCTTCACTTCATCGTCGTCATTGTCTCTGAATTTGGCAGTAATCTTGTAAGACCTCTATATGGGTGAAGTGATGTTGGCTTTGCCGAATTGGACTGGTTGCGGGTCTCTTGCTGGGATGGTGTATATCGCTGGGTTCGAGACATCGTTGGATGGAGATAGATGATTGTTTTGCTAGCGTAGCTAGTGAATTGAATCAAATTGTCCTGAGCTACAACGTAGTTTTAGGACAAGACTAAACTAAAGAATAATCGATGAAAAAACAATGACTATTAAGATTAGCTACTTGTAGATAATCTTAGAGCAATGTCAATGATACTTGACCACGTCAGGTATCTATGAGTGTCTGTGCTAATAGATACTCCTACGAAAACAGATGCTCCTCATGGTAGTAAGTGTGTGAGATCTTTTGTGTCACTCTCTCAAAAATGAGACCTCTAAATTTTTGTAAGGTAAAGAACGTGATTCTAAATTCACACAGTAAGCGACTTATATTTTTGATACCATACCGCTCCCACTGCAGTAGGAAGGCACAAGAGAACCATATCAGGTTCGCCAAATCGAAGATGAAATCGCGGCCCCGCTTAAAATGCAAAGTAACTCACAGAGAACAATACTCAAGAGAATTCGAAATTCTGGCTCAGAACAAGCACATACGACCACCAAATCTGGAACTTCTAATAAAGTTCATAATGATCTCTTAATCTCTCTGGTTAGGTAATCGCAACAGTATCGAGACATAGGTACAAGGGAGATGTGCTATTATATACATGGTGGGTAGACTTCAGAGGCGAAGTTATAATCATGTAACCCAACATGAAATCATTGGTCTGTCAGATGACAGATACAAGCCAGCCACTAGAACAAAAGGGAAAATAGATTATACGAGAAAGCAAAACCAAGATGTAGAGAAGACTGACTATAACCTAGCAAAAGTAATTGTGAATGAAAGATAACTTTCAATACACTCGAGGCATAGTAATAATGGAATTGACAATGAGATCAGCTTACAATCCTCAGTTCAGTCAGATCTGAGTACTGGAGACGCTCGGTGAAAATAAATGTTGCATGACTCCCTCGGGACAATCCTGACAAGTCAAAGATTTGCACCCAGCATGGAGTTGACACACTAGGTGATGAGGATGGCAACCATAAACACCATGTCGAAAATCGGGAGAGTTTTTACGAAATTTATAATGGCACGTCAAAGGGGTCCCAGGTCAGGTGGTGGACGCAAGGAAAAGGGAAGAGATGACCAAGAGGAAAGTATCTCCTATCTGGATAATAAACTCAAGGTGATGAAACGATTCCAGATTTAAAGTTAACTAAGTGGCGAAATGGGAACAATACATCAAACTCGTATCTGAAGGAGGCTACTTCAATTATATGGCACATGAACTGATAACATATTTACCCATAAGTAAGCAATTCAAATGAGACAGACAGAGCCTCCCAACTTCACGACATGCTCCTTGGCACAATTACAGTGCAATCAGACAATATCTACTATCTTAGGTCTAAAGATTTTCTAAATGGAAGGATTGCGTAGCCCCTTCTTGGGATACTCCTCAGAGGAATAGTTGCTATGGGGGGGATTAAAATGTAACTGGGTGCATTTTGACAAAACAAACACTATTGCCAAATAAGTGCAGTCAAGTAACTACCTAACACTCCATTCTTAGTTGGAAATGCGAACAAAGCCTTGTTGCCAAACTTATCCTGGGAGAGGAACTGAAACACACTATTTTTACAAACTCAAACGAATTGGTTGAGGTCTCCCAATATAATGAATACAAATATAAGACACTTTTAAAATAGAGAGAACATCTGTCATCTTGAGATATTGAGAGGAAATGATAAATGGCATTCACTAGATCAAAACCAGACCTGTTCCACTGAATACCCAATCACTGACCCAAGACCACAGTATGTGATTTTCGAAACTCAAAACTCGCAGGCTGAAAGCCTTCTGGTAACTCAGTAGACAAACAAAGGGTGACCGGGAAGACAATAGACAAAGAGTGCATTGTTAGATGATGAGCTACAACTGCAATGATTTTTTTCTACTAAAACAAAATACACCTTAGCATATAGGTCGATTGTTCATAGGATGAGAGAGCTATACCCAACCTAAATATAACCAAAATAGGCACTCTTAAAATTAACAACTGCACTAACAGTCAGTCAATATGAGGATTGCGTCTCCACTCAAAATTGATACCAAGACCTACTATCAATCAGTGAAAGACAGACCACTCATGGTGATAATCATGTTAGATCCTTTTGAGATTAATCACTTCCAGCAGTTTGAATACAATGATGGGTTGATGCTTAATAAGTGAAACCGATGAGGCAATCACTATCTTCATTCTCATGCTAGCAGTTCAAAAAGGGTAGAATAGAAGTGATTTGCACAAATGGCTTGCAATTGGGAATACCTAAACCACACATCTAATTACTAATCAGAAACTGTTTGAGAGTGAAGCAACAGACAACTTTTTCTTCCAGAAAAGGAAAACAGAGGATGCTACTACTCACTGATAGGAGAAAGGAAGCTGGAGTAAGAAGAGGGATAAGTAGCCTAAAAGGTCAGGTATGGAGAATTAGAATGTAGAGTGATTTAGGTTAGTTCTTTTGACATGGATTCTATCCATATTTCTATTAGCCAAGTTGCTGAAGTATGGATTCTCAACTTAATTTTGTGTGAGGCCTTTTGCATCCTTGCTGTGATTAAGATGACAACTGAATAAATATTCGTCTGCCACATCATGATGTAAGATGTAGTTAATCATTAAGATGAATTTAAATTTAACTATCATGTAAATGCAAGACATGGGAACTTTTAAAATAGTTTGTAATGTGGGACTGAGCTTTCATTTGCTTTTGCTTTATTGCAGAGGCTTACTTGACATGCGGTTATTTGTGGGTTAAAAGTGTGGATGTAATGAGAAGTACCATCAGCTCTGAATAAGATAATGAAATTAGTGTCCATCATTTAGGGATGTTTCATCCCTGTTACAGGAAGAACATGTTGGGATGATTAGGTGGAACACAAAAGAATCTTATCCAAGTGAGTACTATACTATCATAAAGTTTGTACTGGAAAACATTTAAAATTGTCCATGATGAGGATCAGTCTGAACAATTGAAGTTTCTGACTGTTTTCACTTTTTTAGTGCATTTATCACAAACATGGTGCTAACAACCTAAAGAAAGGAAGAAGTGCTGTTCTGCCCATACCTCCTTAATTTTTCATTTTTTTCAAAAAAAGTGTTTCCAAATCTTGCACCTATCGTTGTTGGGCTGTTGCATTTTGTTAGAGTACCGGGACTAATTCGATGCATTTGCAAACAACTTGGTGAGCCCTAGCTCATTTCCGGATTCATCATTTTACGGGCATAGAGGCAATAGCTATATATGCTGCATTTTTGGGCCTGTGACGATCCAGTCGTATTGCCAGTATAGTAGTGGGTTCGGGTCTTGACCAAAGATGCATGGTCCACATCACCATCCTCTTCACTAACTCCTCGTACACATGAGGTGAAGATGTGCCCCATGGAGCAAAAGCGAAGCATATCAGCATGTCTCATGAAGAGAATCTGCGCATCATGCACAACCAAATCAACTGTTCGAAGAAAACGAGTCCATTGTACTGGTACCAATTCGTCCTGTTCGTGGAGCACCTCTCTGTTTTGCTGCCTCCTGCTGTACCAGACTCAGCCGCCATCACGTATGTGCTCTCTAATGGCTGCCAATGCGTACTTAATCACATGGACGAACGGTCCTGAGGACCGTTATTTCTGCGGCATGAGCTGGGATCAAATTCCTTGTGAAACTCGTCAAAATTGTCGCACTGGCAAATCAGAGGAGTGTGAGGGTTTCCATCGAGGCGAGCAATGTTTCTCAGAGACTGCTTGCGACTCGAAAACAGGAGGAGGACATGAATTTGTCAGTGGATTGTTCAACACAACCATGCCTAGTCAGAGTCCGACGGGCTTGGGGGACCGGCCGTCTGGCCCGCCAAACACAGTAGGACCCACCTTGATCCCCACTGAGTTCCCCATTCAACCGCCCCCTCCGTTCGAGTACCCTAGTGATGACCCCTCCGATCATTGGTTTTGTGGAGTTGGTATTGATGACGCCAACGCGCAATGCGCTGTACACTGTCCTTCCACAAGCGAGTGTCCCTACGGTCAAGTTTGCTACTTTGGGACCATTTGCGATGCTAGGACGCATGCTCCGACCCCTCCGCCAACAAGACGACCCACAATGCCACCCACTTCGGTAAGATATCGTAACTTGCCTAAAAAATGCAAAAAGCCTTTGCGTCACGTTTTCACTATCCTGACTTTTGTTACCACGGATAGCCTCCGTCAATACCACCTACAATCACACCTCGGCCTACAGATGAACCAACCTATACAATGCCACCCTCTCTGCCCCCATCTCTACCAGTAAGTTATGCATATTCCCTCGCACTTAGAAGCAATATGCTCCACATTCTCATCCTTGACTTGATTCACTAGCCACCTACACCACACCCAACAAACTCCCCTACTGTACGACCGACACATGGCCCCATCACCGCAATTCAATCTGGATTCTTCTGCGGTATTGATTGGAACGATGCCATAACCAACTGTAAGATGCGATGTCCATCAGGAGAAGATCCAGAATGTCCTATAGATGAGTTCTGCTTCGCATATACTGGATGTACAGAAGAGAAGGGATACCCTGACGGTCCTCCAGTCATGCGTGGAGATGCCAATGCCACTACTGTCTCCAGTGAACAAGAAAATTCTACATCAATGGAGGAATGCATCTCCTTGCAAGTTACCATTATCCCAGATGATTGGCCACAAGAAATATCATGGGCTGTGACGAATGAAGCGGGAGAGGAGGTTGTAGCCGGAACGAATGATGATCTTGTTTCAGGTGAACCTACTGTTTGGAATGAATGCATCCCTGCGTATGAGTGCTATGAGTTTACAATTACTGACACTGGAGGAGATGGAATTTGTTGTGAGCATGGAAATGGGAGTTATGAGGTTTACTTTGCCAAAAGTGAGGTGAAATCAGGAGCTGCTTTTTATGACAATGAGAAGATAGAATTTGGTGCGTGTGGACCGACACTAGCACCTACAAGTAGTGTTTCTACCGATTCTCCGTCACAGTCAACGATAGAATCAGTCCTATCGCTCTCTAGACCGACAAATGATAATGGCAGCACTGGTATCAGCCTAGGAAGTGTTAGCTTTAGTAGTGCTTCTGATGGCACAGGTAGTGCAACAACAGCCTATCGGTGCGTCTCCACAGAGCTTGTAAATGAAGGGTATGAAATTCAACTAGAATTGTGTTCGAAGTTCAAAGACTGTTACAATAAAGATATTGACTTGGGAGATAATTGGTTTTGTGATGATGGTCAAGAATGTATTGAGTCTCCTTCTTGTAAAACTGTTGGTAATACGGATAAAAATGAGGAAGAAGGAGGAAGCAAACCGATCATGGATTCTCAACCACCAGTTTCTAGACCAGCAAGACCAGTCATTGTAACAAGGGTACCAAGAACTCCTAGTCCAGCTACAAATAGCCCGACGACGCTCATTTCATTAGAAAAAACGTTAGCTCCAATTTCAGTAGCATCAATTCCTAATAGACCACGACCCCAGGCGTTATCAGCTGTGCCTACTCCTGTAATAAGTGAACGGCATACAATAGAGCCATCGCCAGAACCCACTACTACGCCATTTTCAGTGTCACCCACTCTCACCCCTATAACATCTATGCCCACTATGGTAGGTGATTTCGGCGATTCATGTTTGTCATAATATTTTTCATACCTTTGCGTTTTCGGTTGTCCTTATCTGATTGCACGATATCTGTCTACAGGGGCCTTGTAGTGCTGAACCTTGTGACGATTCTGATTATTGCAGAAGTCAACATGGCTATTGTGGACCAGGTTCTTTGTATTGTAATGTAAATTCAACTTGGACAAAAGAATGTGAAACAATACAGCCTACAGCTACTCCATCATCTATTACTGATCCAATGAGTAAAGTTCCACGACCTACAGGGGTTGGCGACAAACCCAGCGGTGGAAAAAAACCAGTCACTCCAGCAGCAATGAGTCAAGTTACTCTCCCGCCAACACAAGTCGCCACAGATTTTTCGACCTTTGCAATTGATAACTTGGGAACTGAAATCACGTCAACTCAACCATTTATTACACCATCAATGAGTCCATCAATGTCACCATCAATAATTCCATCGATGTCACCATCAATAATTCCATCAATGTCACCATCAATAAATCCATCAATGTTACCATCAATGATTCCATCGGTGCTGCCTTCGATATTGTCAACCATGTCACCGCAAAAGTTTGTAACCTTATCAGCCGAAATAAAATTGGACATAGTTTCAAAAGAACCAACCTCACTCACATCGGAAGCCGTCCAAACAGATAATACATTGGGGGACTCTATGTCAACTGTAGCAACATCCGATTCTGAGTGTTCAGGCGAACCATGTGAAGAGAGCACTTGGTGCAGAACAAAATACGGTAGTTGTGGGCCAGGAATTATTTATTGCAATAAGTATTCCATATGGAGATCATCTTGTCCAACAGTTGCACCGGGCACGAGTCCTTCCTCATCACCTACTCTGAAACCTGTAGAAACTTCTGTCGATAATGATTCGGTCATAGATACCTCAATAGCCCCTATCGCTGCTCCGGGCATGTCATTACCTGAGCTTCCTAAGCCAACCTTACCAACCATCACTGATGTTTCTGCTTTTGCAAATACTTCTAAATCTCAGATGCATGCAGTTACTGCGGACATTAGTCAAGAGGAAACAACTCATAGAAATTCCACAATAAATCCAAAAGAAGAAAAGTTGAAGGAACAGGTGGGAACCTCTCCCGATAATAGCACTATCGTTACTCCTGAATATGTGAAACAATGGACGGACTGGACTGCAAGTTTAAGGTCAGGAACCTCTAGCAGGTTTAGTACAAACCTCTCCTTTGCTATGATACTATTGGCATTCATTTTATAGAGAAAAACCTTCATTATTGTGCTTAAGTTGATGAATATCAGCAACTTCAAACAACGTTTTCAGTTGTTTTGCCTGTAACTACATTAGAAAAAGCTTTGCACAGCTCCAATTGCATCATTGAGACATTTTTAATCTTATGATCTGCGTAGATATAATATTTCTTTTGACAAAGTCTCAGTATTGAGGGTGGAATGCATCTGTAACAGCACCATTGAATTGTGCGAAAGATGATACGAAAATCCGCCTGCCATCATTCATACACATCGATCTCCTCACTTCGTAGACATAACATTTGTTTCGTCGATAGGTCTAGTGAATAAATTCGTATATTGGAATTATTATTTACAGAACGGAAAACAATGTCTTCAATTGCAGTTCCAAGAGACACACTGAACAATAATTTTCATATACCCTACTGCATCATTTGATTTCTCAGTAATCAAATCACCTCTTCTAAACTTTGCTCGTCTCTCCTCTAGTACAACATAAAAATAGAGACAAGATGTTTCTTGCTGCAGAAAAATATGTTCCATAGTCTGCAATGACATGATTGGATTAGGCAAGTTTGCAGTGACCAGGACTTCTTTCCATCTGTTTCTAAACTATCCATCTCAGTGTGACAGCATGCTGATAATTTTAATGTTCGGAAGTCATCAATTTCAACTCATTTTGAAAGATAAAAATATATTGTTTTAGAATTCAATTCTTTGTTCAAAAATGGAAACCTTGCAGTCTCGTACATGTCACCAAACCTTACTTGCCAATGAGCGTACATTTCACCAAACATAATTAATTCTCGATCGGCGAGACAATTTTACATGAACAATGCCAGAAGGGGAATCGATGACCATTATGCTGGACCATAGGCATGGTCGAAAAGAGATGGTAAGGGCGACATCAACTGAAGCGAATTCTACTCTCCATGCAACACTTTGTAAACGAGAAAGTAGCAATGGCTCTCTTTCATCGAGTAAGAAAAGTCCACCTGGAGATAGGTCTTTGTCACTTGAACCATCGTGCAAGGAAGAAGCCTTGCTGCAGTCCAGAAGACTAGTGGGAGATTTGTCAAGAAAAGGTGAACAATGGTGGCGAAATTGTCAAGAAGTTGCGGAGCATTCTCGAAAATCAACAGCCAAAGAAGGCAGCAATGAGGATCATCAATGTCCTACCAAAAAGTTAGTTAAAATTGTTAGACAGACAAATCCAAGAAAGGATCAAAGGCAGCGCGAAGATGGAAAGATGTACGTAGTCTCATGTAAAAGAACTCATTATAGACATTTACAGTCTGATCAAGGAAGTATACCAAGAGAGGAAAATAACAGCCCGATCGTTTATAAGCGTGTTGGGCAAGGCAGTCGAAAAGAAGTAGCACCTCTGTGGTTTCATCCATTTTCAGTTTACGACTCAGAGCAGTTTGAAACAAAGAGCCAATGCAAGGAATAATTTTGTATTATCATAGATGTCAATGTAAAATGATGATGTTTCGAAGGAAGAAATATTTATCAATAGATTGACATGCTCAAGAAGATCAGGCTACTGAGATACTTCTTTTGCACTAGGCTCATTACATTCAACATGAGCATTCTTTCGAAGAAAACGTATAATTTCTTCAACACAAGTATCAGTCTTCTGAACATACATCCAGTGCCCTGCATCTTCCATTCTCACAACTCTACAAGTGCTCCTCTTTTCATTTTCTTCTCTCTCTAAGATTGCCAAGCTTTTCCAGTCATGAAACATGATATTCTTTTCGGAACCATAAATGTATAATATTGGAGTTGCCTTCAAGTCGAGAGGAAGAGACATATTCTCAAATCCTGATTGGTAGATGAAATTCTGAAACATGTAAAAGTATGGATAACACATGTATACTAGATGAAACGGGTTAATATCTGCTTTTTCAACTAGTGCATTGTCATTGTATCTAGTTGGATTCAACTTTAACAAGATAACTATACCGTAAAGTATTGCCATCGTAAATAGACCGAGGATTTCTGACAGAAATCTAAGCACAGCAAAACTGATTGCAAGTGCGGAGCGATATGCCAGACAAACTGTGATTTCTCGTCGAGATGGCTCAAGAGAATAGGAGACATGCTGTTGTGATGGTATGTCCGTGTAATGTGGGTGAGGTGGAGGAAGAACGTCTAACATAACAATTTTGTTGGACACATGAAGGGAATATTTTTCTTCGATGGAGCGATTGATAAACATGGACCCAGGAATGACACCCCAGTCATGCAAAATAATTGTGAAATGTCGCTCTTTCATCTCAAAGTTCTCGTTAATACTGTCGCTCCGGCTAGTATCATTCAACTCAACGAAAAGTCTCGCCACCGCTTCTCGAAAACAACAGACGACATCATCAAATGAATAACCTTCCCTTTTGTATCCCTGAAATTTGTTCTTTCTGAAAGTCGAAAAGTCAAAACCTGGAAAGCACATAATTCCCACTAGGCAGTTTTCTTCGGAGGCTAGACGACGTGCAAGCGCAGTGAATGGCTTTTGATCATCAGGGAAGCCACCACAACAAAGAATGACGCTTGTGGCAGTGGATTTTCCGTATACATGGAGAGAACCGCCACATTCGTTCGCTGGGATGGGATATGTAACGATTTTCGGTTCATCCATGACTCATTAGTGTTGGTCTCTCTAGAAGTACACACTGAATATAATGTGTGATGTGAAATTGTACGGTATGGTACCCGGAGATCCATTTTTTGAGAACTCTTGGGTGCCTGTGGTACGAGTTCCCAAATAGAAGGACATTGACGCTTCTTATTCACTCTTCTCTCTCTCTATCTAGATCGAGACAACTACCGAAAAAGTCGGACAGTAACCCAAGGAGGACTAACCCTGCTCAGACAGAAGTCATTCTGCGCATTATTTCATGCTCCTACTATAGATTTTCAATCTCACTTCCCGCAGAAATAAAGCAAGGGACAAATAGAGGGATGAAGCCCGTGATTATTTTGCATTTGCTCGCCCACCTCTTCCTACACGAAAACTATGAAAGCGTTGTTGTCCAAGCCGAAGAGCAAAACATATGCAAAGAGGATGATAATGCTACTTGCAGTGCTAGTAATACTGGTAGCTCACCTGGCTTATCAACAGACACCATTAATGTTCAAAAGAATCTCAATCCACTCAAGAAAAACATTAAAGCCAACTTTCAAAATCTCTCGCCTTATCGTGCCGATGTTCACTACGATGACGGTCGATTTGGAGCCTATATTGGCACATTAGAAGCCATTGAAGGGAACCTTCAAGTAAACTCGTTTCTTGGTCATAAATTCTTCGTTACTCAACATGGTGTTCGTGAGGGACTAGTAGATCCAGAAACGGATGAACAATATTCATTCACAGTCATGCAATCAGAAGATCAAAATGATGGAGATCGATGGACAGAACAAAGGGAATCACATTTTGTTATTCCATCTCATGCCGCTCCATCCCAAACAAAGTGTAAAGATCGTTACCCTATCTGTTTGCAGGAGGCGATTCGTGGTGAATGTATCAATAATCCTGGATGGATGATTGTCAATTGCTGTGCTAGTTGTGAGAAGAAGGAAGGGTTTGGTTATTTACTTGATGGTAACGTACGATGCACTAGAGAGCGATTGAACGCTACTGCACCTGCTTGGAGGAGCGGCAGTTTGGATGCATTATTTACGAAATGGGCCAATGGAAGTAAGGATTATCAACAGTATCAGCCTATTGTAATTAGTTCTCCTAAAAAGAGCTTTGGTGCGCAATATGAAGGCCCCTGGATAATACTGTTTGATTCTTTCGTAAATGACGATGAAATCGACTCTTTATTGAAAGGGGCTAAGTTTGGTGACGGGTTTCAACGAAGTACCGACCAAGGAAAAGTTATCAGTGAATCTGGAGAAAAGGAGAAAGTTATTTCATCTCATAGGACGAGTTCTAATGCATGGTGTAGAAAGGAATGCGAGGAACTCCCAGCAGTAAAAAGTGTCACTAGAAGAATAGAGGAGGTGAGCTGGCTAGAATAATGACACACATATATTACCGATCGTGCGAATGTTTTGACTTTATTATCGCGTTGGCAAATGGAACCAGGTTACTGGAATTCCACAGAATAACTACGAGTCATTTCAAATCCTCAAATATCAGAGTGGAGAGTACTACAAATCTCATCATGACTCATCGGCCACCAAAGAAGACAGAGTGGCTGGTCACAGAATATTGACATTTTTTCTCTACCTCAATGATGTAGAAGAAGGAGGGGAAACTCATTTTACAAAACTTGGTATATCAGTAAAACCAAAGAAAGGAAGGGCATTAGTTTGGCCTTCAGTATTAAATGATGATCCAAATATGACTGATTCAGACATGTATCATGAGGCGCGGACAGTCATTCGGGGAGTAAAATATGCTGCGAATCATTGGATTCATCAATATGATTTTAAGAATGCTAATTTGTGGGGTTGTTCTGGTAGTTTCGCTTGATCTTAAATATAAATATTGATTATTAATCTTCATTGTTTTGTGTAAATTGACAGTTTAGAGCTTTGCCTACATTTTGTTTTACTGAAACAGCGTTTTAAGCTCTCAAATATTCAGCACTGGAATGTTTGCGTTAGCCCTCAAAAACTCTGGTGGTATGTCTCAAACAAAAAAGTACTCCAATACTTCTCAAGTCATGATTTTGGAAGCGAAACTTGATTTTTCAGCTTGTTTTATCTGAAACTACGCTTCAGTGCACATGATGAGAGTTGTCGTCTTACTTATGTGGAGCTCAAATCACATCAGCGGGAAATAAGCAAACAATGTATCCAACGAAATCCGAAGCTAATTATCTTACATTCCCAAAAGACTAGCTTCTTATTTTAGCTTATCAACCTAACTCAAATCATTAACAAATCCTGCTTGTAAGTAAATTAGCTCTTTTTGGCAATATTCAATGAAAGGTGGAAAACATATTTTACATAAATATCTGATGAAGAAATAGAATCTAAACAAATGTGACTTCAGTGAATAAAAATTGACGCTTCTATAGTTTAGCAAAATTCTAACATGATAATGAAAAATTTATTGTTGCGAGGATCTCAATGAAGTGTCTGTCACTAAATTCCATCTCTTCCAAGTACCACCGCGTGAATGATACAGGTGGAAAAATGTAGACAAATCTTTTGCGAATTCATTACCAATAAAATCGACGCAATTATACACCACCTATATTTGATCACCTATGATTGAACTCTAATGTGGATTTCTTTCGAAGTACACAACCATCAATAAACAATATTACTCCTCATCGCTCTCCTGCTGTGCTAAACTGGAACATTTGATAATTGTCCAATACAAATATGCCTTATCTGTTTTTGAGTGATTTTCAATCCGGTATACATTTCCTGGAGGAATTTGAAACATATCTCCCTTAGACAACAAAAACCTTTGAGCAGTGGCTGGATCAAATTCTCCATCTTGAGAAGATGGGTCTGCAAGGGCAAACTCTACAGAGTTTGGTTGACAATCTCCCACATTAAATATTTGAGAGCAAAGTCCAACACCTTCAGCATCCTTAATACCTTTAGGAGGGAGAACAACATTTCCAGAAATGTACCCTGGAAATAAATCATCTTGATCAGCTGGTACATGAAAGGCCTGAGATGCGAATCCAACTAATTTTGATTCGTTCTTTTTGCGCATTGTTGAGAGAGGCAATTTGGAAAAGGATCGGTTCTCTAATCTAGAGACAACTTTTGTTTCAGTGGTTCCTTCTAGTATTTCGCTCCAGACGGAACCTTGCTCACCTTTACTATACTTGTACTTTTTGGTTAACTTCGATGAATCAAATGGGACTTTGGCACTGGTTCCTCCTTCATGATTTTCTTCATCAGTGTGTCGATGTTTTCTTCCATTATTTTTTTTACCGACACTGGACTTTTCCTTATGTGGAGTTGGTAACGCATGCTGTACGCCCGCTACTACCGGCATATCACCCATAGCTTCACCCAAGAAACCTGGCTCATTCTGTGCCTGATAAATCAGTTTCTCATTCTTCCAAAACTGCAAGGGTTTAAACTTTGCCCGTCGTGATCGACGAAGCTCTGACCCACCAGGAGTACGAGGCTCTTTTCCTGGTAGATAGTGTTCCTTGTAATCAGTAACAGGCACGGCCGTATACTCTCGATTGGCTACGGCATATCCGCTGTGCCCATTGGGAGTGGACCAGTTGACTCGATTATTTTGATGTTTCTTTTTGGATTGCTTTGTACGAAGAGCAGAAGTGGGTGTAACAGGTGCCCTTTTACTTTTTTTGGAATTATATTTACTACCTTGTGTATGTATTGGAGATTGTACACTGACTGTGTCATCGTCAATGTTCGCATCATTGTTTTCAAATTGTCCTTGGATCTCATCAGAGTGATCTTCCTGAGTTGCAAGCTGAATGCCACCTCCTGCTTCCTGATCTTCTTGATTATACTCAGTATCGTACGTTTCAATCACTTCCTCTAGACTATTATCAAGAGCTTTGGAAGGCGTGCTTCTATGTCCTTGACTCCCTGATTGGTGCGATTTTTGAGATTCTTCAGTCTCTTCTTCTACAATACTGGACAAGTTCGTTGAAAAATGATCATTGTCATTTGCAAAGTTTTCCTCTGGATCTAACATAACATTGGTTTCCAACATCTCTTCGGGATCAAATCCACGTCGACTTGAGCCTTGAGCATGATATGCCGACCCATCAGCCGCCTCTACTTCCTCAGGGGGATCAAATCTCTTTTCTTCATCATTGAGAAGATCATTGTCTCTACTGGATTCATCCAGTGAGGGTGTAGCATGACTCTTTTCCTTGGCACGTTTCACCTTATTCGATGCTGTCGATATAGTCGAAAAAGTAGAGTCCGATTTGGCAGATGAGGGTGCGGCCGTTGACACCCTGCTCAATACAGTATTTGTAGGAGAATCCTGTGTGGGAATTCCCATTGCTTTATGTAGAAGCCGATTGGACCATTTCGGCTGTTGAGGAGTTTGAACAAATGATGTTCTTTTGTTGTCACAGATGCCATTTTCATCACTGTCATGGTCATCCATCAAATATTCTGGCTTTTTTGATAAATTTCGTCTTGCCTCCTCTTCCAACTCGAGTCGACTCAGGAGCTTCTCTCCTTCCACCTGGTGATACTCTCTTTCTCTTTCAGCCCGTCTGGCCTCCGCTTTGGTCACTGCCGACGGAGATCGTTCTCTTTTGGAGTGGAAAGTTGCTGGCGACCTTGCCGCATTCCAGAAGGCATCGATGGATTCAAATCCATCGAGTTCGAGAGGTATTTGTCCCCTTGGAGGAAGAGCTATTCCGGTACGTTTGCCAATCATGGCGTTGTTTAGGGCGTTCGTCCGTCGTCCGCGATTAGCTGGCTCGTCTTCCTCTTCAACATCTTCGGAACTGTTGCTGTCATCTACATCGTCGATATCCTGGAGATATTTGGTATTGTTTGGGTGTTGATGGGAGTTCGTTGCACGAGATCCATCGTGGTGTGAAGAGTCACCATGGGAAGAGCGGATACTAGGGGTGAAGAACATGAAACGATACACTAGAGTGGCAAAATGGTGACTCGAAACAGGGAAAACTATACCACCATCGGCGAGCTTTGGGCAAAATTGATTGAATAGTGACAGTGGAGCAAACCTGTAACGTAGTACCAAATTTTTTGTATCAAATCGTATCAGATTGTATATAAACGTTTGAATTTCTAGAAGCCCTTTTCAAACAAAAATTTCATTTTGAAGCCTTCTAGAATTCATTATTTGATAATTTTTGATACAATTTGTTACAGATGTATCAAATTAGGAGGCAAACCGTAACTATGTAGTACAATGTGTATCAAAATGTATCATAAAACAAGCAGAATGAAATTCACTAAAACAATACTCATGCTGAAGCAAGGTCTCATCAATCACATTGGCAAAATAACAGCTCTATAGTTTCAAATTGGACTATCTAGATCTAAATAAATATAACAATAGATGAGATCTACAATGGTAGACATTATTCAAGTACAGCCTAAGGAGTGAATGTGGAAATCTC
>JALLAW010000147.1:0-17106 GCA_036939535.1 Cyclotella kingstonii | reverse complement strand
GGTAGCAGACAGTCAAAGTAGCTTTTACTTCTTTCAATTTCTTGCGGATCCATGCGCCGTCACGGAGAGCTTGACCTGCTTCGGTGAGATTGATGATCCCACATTTCTTCGAGACAGACTCCATCTCAGCGGCAGCGGGGACATACATACTCATATTGTCCAAAAGCTTCTGGAATGACACAAACATTCTGTTACTTCTTCGACGGATAGTTGAACATCGACGCCAATGCATCATATGCGTCAACGAATCCACCATTTCCTTCCTTGACATCTAACTGGAGCCTGCTTTTCTCACGAAGTGCTTCGGACCATAGCACCGAAGCACTAGGATCGTGTATATGTTGAGCCAAATCGTTGTAGGTGGTGAGGCTCTGACGACAGGTTCCGTCAGAGGCCTCGTTCTTCATCTCGTTTTCATCATCATATATTTACAACGAAGATGTGAACTCTCTCTCAAGTTGGTAGTCCAGAAGGAGAGAGTCTTCGCGCGCTGATCAGACGACATTGTGTCTCACTTGAAGTTGGTCTTGTAGAAAAGGTCACCTTGATTGTCTGATCAAGGGTCAATTATCTAAAATGATTCAAAAGTATATCTCTAGCAATACGATCAAAGATACCTTGAGGGGTCTCGAGGTGAACCCAGGCTGGCACATCCATTGCTGGCTGAGCTATGGTGGGGACATGAATGCTTGGCTCTTCAAATGAAGCCTCCATGGCAAAGGGTTCATTAAGATCTTGTGGCAAAACCTTTTTGCCAATGGTGTGATTTTGTGTGAGAATCTCTCAAATTGTGAGCACATCATTGACGGAATTTTTTGAATTTTTATTATATGTCGCCGACAGTGTAACCTAAAAATGACAGAAAAACGATACTCTACAGTAAAATTCTAACATAGTACAATTTTACTTTAGGCTCTCTGTATAACCCTGTCGCCGACATGCAAAGTAGAAATTTGAGTAGATTATTTCTACTTCGGTAAAATTTCGCTGTTCTCGCTCTACGTCACTTAAACTTAAATGATCTGAGAAAAGTAGTACGCTTTTGCCGGAACGAAGGTGAGGGTAAGTACAGGCTCAAGTATTTCTGTCTCACTCACTTATCTCGTTCTTGGATATGCTAGTACCTATACAGTAGAAGAAAAAGTCATGGTAATGAAGCTAACCTCGCTTTACCGGAGGAGAGTATGCGCTCATAAATCAGATCATCGATTGTGACGAGCGCGTAGTCATCACTATACTGCCAAGGGATCACTTCATTGAGCTTCACTCAACAGTGCCTTGCTAAAATACGTGACATTTGGAAGTAGTCACAAAATGTATTGAGTGTCATTCCATACACCAGTGATTTTAGAGCCATCAATACTTTTGCTTCTACAGAAGCACCCTTTTTCCTAGTTGAATCCACTGCTCTAAAAATTAAAAAATGTAAGTGTAAACTGTAGTCTGCATTTCTTGAACAAACAACCTTCGCATAAAATGAGTTTAAAATTGTAAAGTCCCATGAATGGGTGTGATTCAATGTAGTCATGTGCAATACAATCAAAAGCTTGATCACATCCAAATCTTTTTTCTTGTGAGGTCTTTACAATGATCTTTGCTTTAAAATTTGGAATATGAAAAAGCAAGATATTCACAGCAGCACTATTATTATTCATTGGGCAATGCACTCAATTGCGTTATCATCCATTATTAGAATGTAAACCTCTATATAATGGGTACTTGATAACTGATAATTAGAGGAGGAGGGTGACCATCACGTGGGATATCCTACACCTATTTACTGGAGAGTTTGTCAGTGCTTTCCCGCAATTTCTAATCCATTTTTATAATCAGCTTGGAGTAATACGTCCAAAAATTGAAGACAATTACGAATTTCACTAAGATATTTCATTAGATAACTAGTAGATCAAGATAAGCATTTCAAGTCAATATGTCTAGAATTCATTGAGTACAGTTAAAAGTAGAACGCGCGAGCAAAACGAACCTCAGGTGAAGGAGAAGAACACAACACTTGTATGTGTGAATCAACCAGTAAAAAGGAAAATAAAATCGTGTTCATAGCTTTTCTGCCCTCGAACCGAATCAGCCACCTTTGCGATAACTGCAAGAGAAATTCAGAAGTTTAAATCCAACTTACCCTCCAATTCATACCAACCCTTACTGATTTGTTGTAATTTGGAGTTATCCCCCCATCCTGCAAAACAATCTGCCCCATCTTCAACTGAAGCGACACGAAACCTTTGCCGAATTCGATTTTTTATCAATTTTGAATGCTCTCACAACAGTACCAACCAAAGGTTCCACTGAACGATCTGCACATCCTTTTCAATGGATTTGAAGCACCCAGGTCTCAGACATTAAGACCATGGGCTGATTCCTAATTTGCATGTGACTCCCTATGGTCAAAGTCACATTCTAGAAATCTACATGGTCTTGGAGGATGTGGACAGGACTGTTAATCTTTCTGTAAGATCTTGGCTTTTTTTCCATTCAGAGGAGCAACTTGTGGAGGATGAGTTCTCACTTCTCATGTGACATTTTAGTGGCTATTGATTATATACGGCTAGATCTTCAGGGAAAAGAGCCATCGTGTAGTATGCAGCTGAGTTGGAGAGGTGCAGGAAGTGAATGGCATTGGGATGGGAGTTATGGTCGGTGATACTGGTGATATCAGCAGCACACGGGCGGAAGCATGAGGAGACTGAAAAAATGAGGACTTGTTACATTTAGAAGCACAGGTACAGTATGGTGGTATGGAAGTGAGCGAGGAGGGAAAGGGTGACGGATAGAAATTGTGGCAACTTTTTGTCACGGAGTTATGGCTGTTTCCAGTGAAGTGTTATGGAAGGATGGTAGCATCTTGTGCATCTCTCTCAAAAAATGAGAGCAGTACCTTTTGCTGTGTCATATCTTGCGGTAGTATCCAAGTGTCAGCCAAAATAATTTGGATTGCCTTGCCAGATTGCTGGAAACAAATGATATTGCCCAAAATCACAAAATTGGGGTGTATGTAATGAATAGCTCAGCCAATATTTGGCTATTTCAGTCAATATTTGGCTGATCCTATATATTTTGGAGCATTGGAGAGCTTATCAAATGCACGTCAATCTTGTAGTAAAATTTGCTATTTTTCGATTTCAGGTAACAATTGCAGGCGGATTCAAATGTTTTGCTCTCATATGCAAAATTATCTTATTAAATAACCCTCTCTCTAGCAAGAATTTTGACATGGAACCACTTTCATTGAAAAGCCCACGAATTGAGAATGTACCGTAATTATCTGTCATTAGGGTGTGTCTCTGGATAAAGTATACATTAGATGGTATTTCAATAATGAGTCCTATCTTCTCATATCCAATGCACATTTAATTCTCAAGCTGCATTAAAGATTAGTAAATGAAACTTGCTGTCTGCCAGTGTATAATTTGTGCAGTCAATGACTCTTGTTAACAGAAACTCAAATATTTATAGACATTATAGCCAACACAGAGCCTACTTCTAACATGAGATGCTAGAACCAAGCACACACACTTCAATTGTATTTTTGAATTCCTCTAAAATGGAGGTGAATCAATACTTCACTCGTGAGTGCATCCATATTGTTGGAACTCACAGCATTGACCGTGGGCGCTAATGTGATTCCTATGAGATATGTGGTCAATCATTGTCAGAGGATGGCTTTGTGAAGTTTCATCTTATTGATCTTTGAGCATTTGGCCTCAATAAAAAGGCTCTTGAAGTGAGACGATTGGTGATTCCATGAGAGATTTGTCGCGTCATATTCCTCCTAATAAACTATGTCACACATCACTAACGATGTGATGGAGTATTGGCAAAGGTCAATGAATTTTGGAGTCAATGAAAGAATGGAACGAAGAAAGTAATGGTTCATCATAACTTGGGATGCTGCATCACGGGGTTTCTGGGAAGTTTGAATATTGCTGGAGTTTCTGATGAATTTGATAATCAGTTTGTAGGAGATGATGATGATGATGACGACGATGATGTGATGATGATGATGACGATGACGATGATGATTGAGTAGTTAATGACTGTGATGATATTGTGAAAGCACACTAAATAGGATATCCCATCCTAGTGTAAAAGTAAAAGGGCATGTGTTTCACAATGATGGTCTTGATTTGGGAAGCTTGCTATTGATAACTTAAGACTGCACTATTGTTCAACAAAATTTACATACGTTACTTATTCATTCAACTTAAGCTTCCTTGATCATCAACTAGAGTAGGTAATAGATAAACTAATTGAATGTTATTTCTAAGGAAACCAGGCAAGTCTCACTTTCCACATATGTTCATGATTACACTGGTAGGCACACTTTCATAAGCCTGAATAACCCATTCTGCGATTTCGCGACAAGAAGCTATGGAGTTTTGTTAGCTGCCATATCTTGCCAGTTCTCTCACATCCATTCATCCAGAATTCTCCGGATTCAAGATTTGAAGGATTTGTCAAGTTCAATATCCACTGGCTAACAGTGTAGTGTACAGCCACCTGGGATGTGTGTCACATCCACTCCTAGATCCTGAATTTTTGTCATGCTGTTATCATATATGCTCTATATGAATCCAAGATTACTATAGGATTCGCACAAACTAATGCCTGCATCATGTATGGCTTTAAAACGTTATCAACCCACTGACGCATAACTAATTGATCAATCCAAGATTTGTCTTGGCAGGCATAGTGAGGACCAATTGGCAACGTTTGTAATTCTTTACAACAATATGACCATTGCTTTTCCCTTTAAGAATGAAGACAGGTCAGAAAGTGTAATGCCATTAAATGAGAAAGTATAATAATAAATACCTTTGTAAATAAATGTATCAGGAAGGACATGGCCTGCTGCTGTCAATGTCATATCGACAGTGATCCTAGAGATCTACTGCTTGGAAGTTCGACTATTCACCCTGATCCTCTTACTTCTTAAGGTCGTTCAGAATGCATTGAATAGAAGACAGAGGCTTGATCCATATTCATTATGAATTGTGGATCACATGTGGGTCTGTACAGAAATGAGTGCATGGTTTAGAGAAAATCCAGTGCATCAGAGTGGTGATCTGCCGAGATTTCTGTGACTGATGAGTCCCCAGGTGGTAGACATAGTGGTTGAACTTGAGTCAACGCTGCAGATCAGATAACTTTGCATACCGGCTTTTTGTAGAAAACTCATGCAAATGTTTTCCTGCAAACATGATCACATCATGATGACCAACTGCAACGCCCTGCTCTCTTTGCTCAAAGATAAATTGAAGGAGCTCATCACTGATTGGCTGCTGTTGCGATTCAGGTCTGGCCTTTTATTAGCAAGATCTATCAATCATAACTCTCCAACTTTGAATGACCCTTATTCCATCTCAAGATGTATGTCTGACTGATGTCAAGTGTGATAGCATTTGTTGTAATAGACATACCTTGCCCCATCAGTTCCTCACACTTTTTCACTAAGCAAAGATGCTCCCTGACAGGGTACTGATGACAAGGAGTGTTTGTTGGAGAAGTAGGGCAGTGTTATCTATGCTTCATCCTGTAAAAGATGATAGGAGAAAAGAAGATAGAAGAAAACTGATGCTATTCCACTGATTGTTGTGTTTTGCCCTATGTTTGGCTCTCTAATTGTGGCTCTATTTTCTGGTGTGATCCATTCCTATTATACCTTTGTATAATGAAGAATTAAAAAAACAGAGTCTACCATGTCATACTTTCTCAGATATTTTCCATACCCTAATGACAGGCAACAATGGGAGTGGCAGATAATGAGGTTCATATTTTCTATGGCAAATACTTTCAAAGTACTTTACCATAAAACCAGTTTGAAAAAGTTCCAATTCATAAAAAACGGAGTAGTACTACCATAAGATTTTATTTTACTCCCTGACATCTTGGAAAATCACTCATCGCACATCCCTTTCGCTAGGTCGAATTCTAATAAGCGGACGAACTGGTCTGTAGTACTTCTTTCCTCGTGTCGCCGAACGTTTGAATTGATGCTTCATGGCTATCAGACGTTGACGGATATAATTAATCACAGTCCATAGTTGTCATAGCCATTGCAGCAGTAGAAAGACAAAACATAGCACAACCTGATTCCATCATGTCTCGCTCCAATATCGCCAATCACGTTAGTTATAATGACTTACTAAAAAAGACTGAACACTATGACAAGGATGAACGTTACATGGCTATTTCTGACCTGTGTGAAGCACTCAAACGCAACGCTTCCCACTCTAAATCGGATGATTTAGGTTCTAAATCCTCCTCAGGCGTAGGAGCTTCTGCATCCTCTTTATTCAATAATCCTATTGATCCTCAGACGGAACGTCGTATCTGCGCCACCGTTTTGTGTCTATTGGATGATTCGTCGAATGATGTTCAAACTGTAGCGGTCAAAACTTTGTCTTGGCTTTTGATAACAGTACAAGAAGAGCAAGTTGTAGAGATTGCAGATAGGCTTTGTACTCTAATGCTGGACGAATCTAAAAGTGACTTACGTGATGTTTACGCAATCGGACTTAAAACCTTGGTGGACACTGTACCCCTGTCAATGGGAAATGTGGTAAGTCATCGTTTAATCGGACGTCTCATCGATGGCATACACAAAAGTTCCGCTTCAACAGCATGCAGGGAAGATAAAAATATGGAGGATATCATCCTGTCCTGTCTCAACGTAATTATGGACCTATTGACTAGGTTTGGGTCCAGTGCCAACAGTATCACTCTTCAGCACGAACCTTTACTCAATGTAACATTATCACAGCTAGCCTCATCGCGCCCAGTCGTTCGCAAACGAGCCGGCACTACCATAGGCGTTCTTGCAATGGTCATTTCAGATGCATTGCTCCATCGTCTGGTAGATCGAATTCTGGAACAAATCGATCAGGCTGACGGACTAGGAAAATCTGGAAAGAAGCGAGCGAGAAAAGCTCATGAGAATGAGAAATGTAAAAATACCTTGGTTCACAGTGATTTGCATACAGCTGATACCCGTTCTTTGATAAGAGCAATATGTACTGTGTCTGGGACGGTGGGACACCGACTCAACCAGGCCCATATCGATGGAATCATACCTATTTTCTTACGCTTTTGCGACCCCGATGATGCTATCACAGGTGACGATGAAAACGTAGGAAGTGACGAAGAAATGGAGAGTTACTCTGCTAAGAATGCTGGTATTGTGGCGACCGGATTGAGTCTAGATGCAACCGACGCTGTGCAAATCGAGTTGAGAGAAAGTTGCTTTGCTGGATTTGAATCTTTCATTTTACGTTGTCCCGCTTTAATTCAGTGTCATTTGGATCAAATCGTGCATTCTGCATTGGCATATATGAGATATGATCCCAATTATTCATACGGAGACGAGGATGATAACGCAGAAGAAGAGCCTCAGGATATTGATGACGAGGAGGACGAAAATGATGAATACTCTGATGAGGTGAGATTCAATTGTATTAGTCGTGCCAACTTTTTAAAGAAAAATGTCTATAACTTTCTTTGTTCGCCATTATCTTTAACAGGATGAGATGTCAGATGAAGAGGACGATGAAAATTGGAAAGTCCGTCGAAGTGCCATTCGAACATTAACCGCTGTAGTGGAAGCCACAAAACACAACCCTTCCAAATTATGGATTGCTCCTCATGCTTGCAGAAAGAACTCGGATAAAAGTATAACATTCGCTGGTGCTTTAATCAATCGCTTCAAAGAGCGTGATGAAAACTGCCGTGTTGATATCATTGAATGTTTCACTCGTCTTCTTTCATACACCGTCGCTGCGGCATCATCAGGGATACTTGTGTTGGCATCTTCAAAGTCTCTGGTTGATGATGAATGTTCAGCCTCTGGGGCTGTGACAGTGGACTTTGGCTCAAACGTTTCAGCTGCAATTGTTGCAGCGAGCGAAAAGCAGCTTAATACAAAAAAAGGTGGGCAGAAGTCGAAGTCATCAGTCATCGGTTTACTCTCCACTCTTTGTCTCGCTCCAGGTGGTATTGGAGGGTCAGACCAAATTTCCTCAGTCTGTCGCCTTATGAAGTTGATCCTCAATGCTGATGATGACTCAAAGTCAAGGAGGGGCGTATTGACAAGTAGCAAATCTCTTAAGTTAGAAGCACTAAGTCTTGTGCGAATCATGCTCTCCTCAAAAAATCATAACACAATCCACCTGAAAAATGCATTGATTCCCATTCTACTACCTGAAATCTGTAAATCTGTTCAAGAAGACTGGTACAAAATCATCGCAGAAGCATTGCGTGTAATTATTGAAGTACCTCACGTTGTTACTCTTGGGTTAGCTTCTAAGAATGAGCAGGATTCAGTTGCTCATTCACTTTATCTTGCGATCGAACCTCGTCTTTCAGAACATGATTTAGATCAAGAAATAAAAGAGTGCGCTTTATATGCAGCTGCGGCTCTACTGTCTTCATTTCATACAAGTTTGACGGATTATCAAATCAGTAAAATTTTTGAACTGGTCCTAGAACGTCTTAAAAACGACACCACTAGAAATGCAGCCATCAAAACTTTAATCATTTTAGCAGATGCAGCTCAAAAAAGCACTTTGAATTTGGTACCTATCATGAATGAAACATTTGGTCAACTTGCTACAATTTTACGTCAGCAACATCGGGGAATCAAACAAAGCGCTCTGGAATGCCTCGACCACCTTGTGCTATGTCTTAGTAATGTAAGTGAAGCTGCTCTAAATAACTCAGTTTTTGACTCAGTATTGGAGGATCTGGGTAAAATGATTTCGGACACAGATCTTCATCTATGCAGCTTAGGTTGTTCAGCATGCACATCCATTTTAAAGGCGCGCCCATCTATTGGGCCATTGATTAAAAAAAATATATTACCAGCAACTCTCCAGTTATCACAATCTCCCCTCCTTCAAGGTAAAGCACTCAGCAAGTTATTGCGTTTGGAGAAACAGTTACTTTTGAGTGAGGCAGTCTCTTTTGATGAGCTATATAGTTCCTTGACAAAGGGCATAGGCACGCACAATCTGAAAAGCGGTAAGCAAGTCATTTCCAACCTTGCTGAATGTGTTTCTACGATTGCAGTAGCTACTTCACAGTCTAAGAAGGAAACCATCATCAACGATACAATTGATATGATCGAATCTGCAAATGGGAATGTTCAACTGATACAGCTGAATCTTTTGGTATCTGGTAATTTTGGTCGCAAAGTTTGTTTAAGCGATTTCACTGGCGTTGTAGACAAGCTTCAAGACCTCTACATTCGTTCTTTAGAATCATCCAATGAGGATATCAAGCATGCTGCTGCGATTGCTTTAGGAAGAGCATCTCAAGGGACAACTGATATATTCTTACCTGGAATCCTCAACTCATTGAAGGACAGTAATGGAAAGAAACAATATCTGCTCCTTTCTTCACTGCGTGAATTGATTCACTGCTATCGTGAAAGTGAGGCTGGGACTGGTGAGTTTTCATCAAGTATTCCTTTGATTTTGCCACAGCTTGAAATTCATTGTGAAAACGAGGATGAAGGAGTCCGTGTAATGGTAGCAGAATGCCTTGGATCCTTGGCTTGCATCGAACCAACTACAGTTCTCCCATTGCTAAAACATCTTATGACAAAAGAGAGCAAAAATATGGTTCTTATTCACTGGACTATTGGAAATGCTATCAAATTTGCGATTGGTGGGCGTATCACGTATGTTACCTTATCATGACCTATTTGCAACCATATGCTACTTCTTTGACAAAGGTGACACCACTAAGAATTGAGTTTATCTATCCTATCCATTTAGTGCAATTGAAATCGCACCATATATGCCAACGTTTTTGCTTTTGCTCCAAGAAGATGATCTTGCTGTCAAGAACGTCGCTCTTCTAATGGTGTACTCAGCTGTGCATCATACTCCTCAGCTTGTCACTAATATTATGAAAGAGCAGATTTTACCCACTCTGTATGAACTTGCTCAGTTGAATATGGAACGAAAAGTTGATCTTGGCCCATTCAAACACACAGTTGATGATGCCCTTCCTCTAAGAAAAGCAGCACTTGCGATTGTTGCTATATGTCTTGAAAAGTGTCCTTCCAGCCTCGATATTCCTGCTTTTATGCCTGTACTAATCAAAGCCTTGGCTGATGTCGAAGACGTTCAGCTCCAAGCTCATCAAATTGTAATGGCTATGTGTTCTTGTCATCCCCTTTCTCTTGTTGCGGAAGTTGACTCCTTTGTGGACCCACTTGAGAAGACGGTGAACAAGAAAAAGGGTCAGAAGACAGGAACGGAACTTGAACGAGTGTATGAATGGATTAAGAGTGGTCTTCGAGTGATGCTAGCTCTCAGTGCATTGGAAGGAGCAATGAACTCTCGAAAATTTGCTGATTTTGTTGAGCGAATCAAGAGAAGTGACAAGCATCTACCTTTCCTTCAAGCTGTTGAAGAGGAACGCTGAGGAATTGCGAATCTCGACTTTGTTTGTATTGCTAATAAAAATAGGGTTTTGAATCAGTCCTTTGGACGAATTCATATGAAATACATTCCACCATTAAATACACTAGAATTTAGAAACTGCAGGAAGTTACAATGTTCAACTCATTTTAGAAGCATTCATTGTCACATTTCAACCTTTGAGGAGGGTAAGCTTAAATTCGTTCTATATTTTAATTCCAAGGAGTTGGAATATGTTTGTTCCGAGTCCTAGTTTTGCAATGCAATATCTGCCTCCAGTGCTGAATGCAGGGTTGCTTCTCCAATCGATGCCATTCTCAAAGTATTTCTTGAATACAATGTAATACCGCTTGCTTTTTCAGTCCTCCCATTCCCCAAATCTAAATCAACCACAGATTTTGGGCCAGCAGCTGCATTCACCTGGGACATCCTAAGAATATTGATTGCAGTATGAGGGGCACGTCGCTGGTAATTTGAGAGAGCCAACTCATCATCTGATAGTTGTTCCGCTTCTGCCTGATATCCACCCATTTTAAGAATTGGACGCACTGCCATTTGATCACGAAAAATTGAGTACATGAAAAAGGTTAGGTAATAGATGAATGAATTCCAGTAATGAATAAGAATGATACTCACACCAGCTCATGGGAGGAAGATTACCATAAGAAGGTTTATCTAAAGGATGAATAATACGCCTATCATAAGCAGGATGAAAATGAACTAATCCAAAAGCACCGTCTCCACGGAATAGACACAAATATCTACCAACAACCTCTACGACGGCAGCAAACCTATTATGGTCTTCAAGTCTGCTTCCAGTTCCAATGCCTGGAAGTGACAACATTATGGATGATAACTTTTCTTCTTTTTCACCCATCATTTCACAGATACAATTCCAAAAAACGGCCATCACATGGCATACATCAGAGGAAGGAGAGAAACGATACCCCACTGGGCCAGGTATGACTCCTCGTGACTCTAACCCTACGGCTGATAAATCAGCACTTTTAGTGTATGGACAAGCTTCTAATCTTACCACAATACGGTCAATGAAAGATCTTAGAGCTGTAATTGTCTTTTCTTTGTTGAAGCTCATCTCCAATTCCCTTTGTGTGTTAGCCATGTCCTTTTCCTCCTCGGTTCTAGCCTCCGTTTCAATTAGTAAAGCAGGTCCAACCCCTTTTCCAACAGCTGATATAGAGAATCTTTTTAATTCTGGGAGGTAGTTCATGAGGCGCTGTTGTGTTTTTAAAATAGAAAAATCTTCCGCAAAGGCCAATAAGGCACTAATAGGAATGTCTTCAAGCACAAGACATGCACGTTGCTCATCATCTTGGTCACCTAGTTCAGCTATTGTTGTCCATAGTGCGGCCTGGAAAGTATGAACTTGATTGGCATCTATAGTAATAATGATGTTATGAGAATTCATGTGATTGGAGGGCCTCAAATGAAAGAAGGTTGGAATAACTGATAACTGTCTTCACCTTCAACGTACCACAGCCTAGGAGAGGAACACCTTCAATCTGTAAATCACGGAGAAGAGATTGAAAAAGATTTGCCTTGCGTTCTTCATCCATTCCCTCAAAAATGTTTTGCTCCACAAGATGTAAGACAGTTGACAATGGATAATTTCGAGAGTGCATTTTGCTATGCTGCTTGGATATTTTTGTCTGAACAGTCATTAAATGTGAGGTCTGATGATGTGGAGAAAAGGCCATGACGGTGATCATGGATCCGGTATTGACAGCAGCAAGTAATGCTGTAGATACAATATTGAAAAATCTCATGGTTAATCTCGATACTAAACTCCTCCCGTCGGATGGTGAAGTTGTCGTTGCGCTGAAGTTATGGAAGGGGTGAAGGTATTGTACTATACATCCTACCTTCTGTCTCTCTCTCTCCCTTACAGAGAGAGAGTGGGAAAAAAAACCGCTCGAGAGCAATGAAGTATCGTGAGAGTACGTTTAATACCTCTAGAGGAGTACTGTAGGAGTATGGTATGTCCTTCAGAGGAAGGAAAAAAGTTCTATTACTCCTCAGTTCAACAGATAATACTCCTACTATTATTTGTCTGACATAAATTAATCTTAGAGAGAAAACGGGAGAACAACGCTCCAATACAAGATCAAACAAACCAAACCACACCACTCCACATTTAAAACATAAAAATAATACTCATACTATTTCAAGGGACGCTTTTGAATTGGATGTCATGGTCAATGATTATCAAAAGACCAGATTTCCACGTGGTGAGAAGGAGTTTCAATCAAACTCAAATTTAAAACGTCCTCGTACCTGTACTACGCTGAGTTGCACAGCCAGAATCATACGCACAGGCTCACGCGACAGTGTCCTTCAACTTCGTCCCTTCTCTGACAACCATAGATCGGGGCTAATGGCAGGAATATCTATCTTTTTATATGTATTGGTTGTTGCAACATCGAATGATACAGATGATTTGATCGAAGCTTGTGTCGAACCAAGATTACTCAAGTTCCTTCCTTCGAAACATGATCGATTCTCCCCTATACCTACACTGATATCATCAAGATGTCTGATGAATTCAAAACTTGGCGACAATATACGAAGTGATGAAGCCTCTAATGTCTTTTTTCACTCTCTTGATAGAGATGAGGACGGAATCATTGAAAGAGAAGAAGTGGCATATTTTTTGAAGGATCAGATTGGAGGAAGCCAATTCGATTCTCAGCTTGAAGTGGAGGCGGAAGCCTCTACGGTAATGGATATACTTGATCAAAACCATGATAATGGCTTAGAATTAGCAGATGTTACTCATTATTGGGCACAATTAGAGAGTCTTTTAACAGCTGAAGAAGTGTCTGAATGGGTTGTCTACGCTGTTCAGCTCCCAAGTTCAGTAGGAAAGTAAGTTAGTATTGTTTTTCATTCTAATTAATGAATCTTCATTTACATCTCTGTTCTCTCTTCCCTATATGATCTAACTTTCGGAATTTCGCCATGTGACAAATAGGATATTCTTGCAGAACGGTATCACTGGATATGATTTTCCCGAAATAGTTGCAAATAGTGGGGAAGTCCTTCTAAATGAATTAGGACTAGAAAAAGTGTCTTTTAGGAATAAAATCGTTCGCAACATGCAAGCAAGAATGTTGGGTATTGGTACTACTCCTGAAGTACCCAAAAATTGTACCTATAAACTTGTGAGCTGTAAAACTGTTAGTTTTTCTTGGGAAAAATCTACTGCAAGAGTGTTTCCAGTACATAGCTATCGAATACAACGTCGTGTAATTCATCTCTTTGAGAAAGATTCGTCAAATGAGAGTATCATGACTATCCGAAATGACATATCGTTAATTACATATCCTCCAGCAACTTCTGCCGACTGGATTACTGTTTACGTTGGTGGTGAGACTGAGTTTGTCGACTCCGGATTAGAGAATGGAAGTTATTACATGTATCGTATCCAAGCATGGAATTCAGTTGGTAGAAGCTCTTGGGAAATTATAGACTTATCTCGTGCACTAGAAAAAGAGCGTTGTACGACTTTGGCGAAAAATAAATTTGATCCAAAAGTTATCAGTAGGACAATACCACAGCAACACATAGTAGAGGAGCCATCACATCTCGAATGGATATCAATACCTAAGAGGTACCTTTGGGGAATAGTTTTCGCTATTCAGTTTATTTATCATACTACGAGAGGTTTCTTTATGGTAGTTGCAATGGGGGGTGCTATTATGAGATTTCGTCGTGCATCTGCGACGTCCTCCTCGCTAGCTAGACCTGTGCTCCCATTTCCGTGGTTTTGGAATGGAATCAATAGATTGTGTCTTAAAGTGACAGGATATGAATGCATCCCACGAAGTATGTTAGGCGATAAGGAGGCTTTAATGCTTCAACAGAAAATGCATGATGAACGCGTCATGGCAACAGGACTCCGCGGCTATGCTAAACTAACCCAGAAAAAAGAAGAATATGTAGACAATCACAAAGGAAATCGGAAAAATGAAGTTTCGTTTGTTGATTCACAGAAGATAGATCGGACATCAGTTTTTAGCATGAGTAAAAAATTCAAATCAACTGGTAATTTACATGAAAGGAAGGGAGCTTCACCTCTTAGAGATGGATCATTGGCTACAAACGTGTTCTCTTGGAAGCGATCAATAAAAGCTACACACAGCTCAGAGAGTGGATATAAGTCGGAATCATCATATGGCTTTGTTTCTTTTGATGAATCTGATGAGCTCCCTTGTGAAAATGTTGATATTGCTCCCACCTTGGATCAACTCGAAAAAAAATTGGACATCATTGACGATGGCAGCGTATGTATCGTGTGCCAAAAAAAGTTTAAATTTGGGAAAAGATACAAGCATCATTGTTCACGATGCATGGCAACGTTTTGCCATAAACACGGCAAATCGTCTCATAATAACCTGATAAGTTGCAAGGTACCAGGAAATTGCTTATGCGGTCCCTGTCTCGAAAAACAAAGACAAATCATGGTAACTAGACGCCATTTCTCAGAGCTGCACTAAATATTTTGCATAGATGTAACTTAGATACAACCATTTCTGAGAAATAATAGTACTATGGTATTTATTCTGCTGTTGTTGCATTTGGTGTACATAATCGTGAATACATGCCACTATATGCTATAGTGAGCTTTCAATCAAAGATTGAATAGTCCTTTTCAGATCACGTTGCTCTTCCCTGAGTAGTGATTGATTTTCTTCCATTCTCCGCATCTCTAGAATGACCTGTTTCAAGGTTTCCACAAATATGGGCGCAAGCCGTGAGTATTGCAGGCCTTTGAAACCGTCTTTATCGTTGAAAACGAGCTCGGGAAGCACTTTCTCAACATCTTGAGCGATTAATCCTAGCTGCCTTCTCTGAAAGGTCGGATTTAGGATGCTTTCTTTTCCAAATCGACGAGGAGACTTCACTTCTGTGAAATCAAGGTCATAGAGCACACCTTGAAGCTGCAACAGCTTTTCCAGTGCATCAGTACTATTGATTTTCTGAATGTTACGTTTTAGTCGCTTGTCTGATATATCAACATAAGGGCCTGATCCAAGAACAGAACCACTTACAGTGACAGATCCATCGATGTAAGCTTCACCTGAAACATGGAGTCCCGATTCTAAATCGGTATCTCCATTAACCTTCAAATATTCGATATCTGTAATCTTTCCACCAGTAATATGAGGACCATTTAGCTTACCGTGAGACTGGAATCCCGATTGAGTGAAATCAATCGTGCCAAGCACTTTAAAATCCCCTAGATTTCCATCTTTGTCTATGGAAATGGGACTCATTCCTAGTTTGCCATCCAAGCCAAGTATAGCCAAACCATCAGAAAGTACTGTTTTGTCCTCTTGGACTCCTTTGAGGTGCAATTCTTTAGCATAGATTGAATGAACAGACACATCAATCGGCCCGTCAATAGTTCCGCTCGTCAATTGAACGTTCATCATATTCTGACTTTTAAAATCAATAGATTTCAGTAGAACAACTTCACTATTTATATGCAGACTACCATCTTTTTCATGCTTGATATTCGGAGATACTTGTACACTACCATTGTCACCTACACATAAGAGAGATCCAATGGATAAGGGAGAATCAAATTCAGATATTGATATAGAGTCAACTTTTATTTCTCCTAATTTGAGACCTGTAGCGGTAACATTATGAAGAATCGAGTCTTCGATGTAACCACCTCTAAACGACAAATTATTAAGAACTGTTTCAGTATCGAGCTTGGCATTTTTCAACGTATGCGATTTGAAATCTACGTCAGATCCAATTTCTATGCCAGATGAGGAAAACGCTTCCAATGCCGCGATTTTAAGTGTTTTTTCATCCAACCGTAGATGATGAGTAGCTGATAGAATCCCATCATTATCAATCATTGCTAGGCCAAATCCATTTTTTCCTGAGGACTTCTGAGAGCGAATAGCAATGCTATCTACTGTTAAGTGTTTTAGACCTTCTACCGTAGAATCCACGAGTGCAGCATTTTTTATTTCACGACCTCGAAAGTTGATCGAGTCACCCCAAAATGAATCCGCACTAAACTTCTCCATTCTAATATATTTTTCTTTTTCGTTAAACTTCAATGATGAATCACTCTTCAATTCACCGGATGAAGAAACAAATACAAGTTCACCATGATGTGAGGGGGTGAATTCAATATCCTTCTCCTCCCGATTACCCCATGAATCGGAACTCACTAGAAGTGATGCGATAAAGATGATTCTTGTGACTAGGTACATTTCTTTATGAATTATCCTAACTGGTATTCGAGACTGTGTCAGTAACTTCTGTTAGTCAAGGTATAGCATTGGAATAAAAAGAAATGAAAATTGAGGTGAGGTATTAAATTGAAATAATGTGAGGCCTATCTCGAAAATACACTGTACTACTCCGGATTTGTTTATTTTATACAGGACTTTTTCATAGTACTTTGCTGAAGTCTGAGGTTAGGAGATGTTAAGAGAAGGAGGAAGTAGTTTTAAAACTACAGTAAAAGTCAGACACTAAGCACCACCAAATGTTCAGGAATGTATCATGCGTGAGACTCCGCTTTTTCCCTGTAAGTACGCCTCTAGTACATCAAAAAAAGTCAAAATGTACCAATCGAAGGTAGGAATGGATCGCGCCAAGATTTCAGCCTACAACAGAG
>JALLAW010000146.1:0-17376 GCA_036939535.1 Cyclotella kingstonii | reverse complement strand
TCCGTTTACCATGTTACACACGGGCTGTCAACTATAACAGCGCTTTAGTAGACTAGCATCAACACTGAGCTCTTGATCACCCGGACTGACAGCAACACTCGCCGGGAAGTACAGGTGGAAGGTGGAAAAGTTTTCTGTCTAAAACCCTTGCAACGACTTTCTTTGTCACGCACTTTGGCCCACCCTTGCCTGTCGAGGGCGATCATGCTCCCTTTCTCCCTTTCCTTGAGTGTCTATCCCGTTGGTCCGAACTGAAAAACTGATGGCGGATATGGAGAGTAAACAGCCGTTCCGCAGGTTCACATAAACTTCACTGAACGAGATTTGGGACTTCATGCTTCAGAGAGTCTGGATCAAAGCTCAACGCTTTTACCTTCTCCATGATGCCCTTTCAGGAAACCCATCCAGCTGAACCTCGTTCGCAAAATGTTGATTTCTGTCACCTCAGATTTGCTCATCAAAGAATGGATTCTCGCAGTAGTGGTTTGGATCTCCCAGATCGACTTCCTTGTCTACGATTTGAAGGATTCAACTTCTGACTCCATTATGCTCCCCTCCAGCAGACCTGTTAATTTTGAAGAAAAAATTATAGATGCGTGTGAACTCACCTTCCTGGTCGATTGAAAGAAACTCTTTCTTCTTCGAAATGATGATAGGTTTCGAGTACTTGGAAAATCTGGTGTAGATGAGGCCTTCTTATGAAATCAGTTCTGGGAAGAAGAGAAAGCTGAATCAAAAATGAAATCAACTCCTCCTCCCCTTCAAAAAACTTACACCTGGCCTGAGGATTTCTTGATGGGGGAGTTTGGCCAGTTTCGTACAATGCATGTCTTGGTGGACAACAACATCTTTGACGGCCTTGCTCTCTCACCTCTCATTTAGGACTTCCGCGGTGAGGAAATTTACTTCAAGAATAAGTTGTTAGGCACCCTATCTAAGAAATTCGAACACTATCGCGGGTTAGTAAACAAGCTGTTAAGCGGCTCTCTCCAACGTTTTGAATTCTTTCAATACCTCTCTTCGGTGGCTAACAAGTCTCCAGACGTTGGAATTATCAGCTGCACGGAAGAGACCCTTGGTTGTTCAATACGCATCCTCTCCTCGACTTCTTCCTTTGAATCATTCACGCCGCTGACAGAGCGATCCCCGCAAATCTTCATCAATCTCGGCCGTATTTCGACCTCTCACCACTCAAGAGATAGAAAAGGCCAGAAAAGCTTCTGCAGGATCCACAAATATCTATCAGCCAAGATTTCTAAGACTTTCTCGGACAAAGGCCACATTTATAAAAGGCATGAGATCGTTATGGAAGACTTGCTAGTTATCTACAAGTGCACCAATGTCCGATGGAAAATGAACTTGGTCTGGAGGAAGATCTATTCCTTTGAGTTGCCTCAGGATATCATAGAACTTGGGGAGTCCAGCCAAACTTCATGGGCTCTGTTTCCTAAATTCAGGCTCAGTTGTCATCAAAGCTTTCTGATTCAATGTGGTGGCTCTAGAGCAGTCTTTATGAAAGATGGTAAAACTGATTTTGCTTTACCGTATGTAGCCCCTGACTACCGTCCAAGATTTGAGCTCAAAAACACTTAGAGTCTGATGACAGGAAGCGTGATCCAAGAGATTAAAGATCGTCATAAGTCGGTTCCACAGTCCTATTGGTCAACCTTCACAGAGTGTAATGGCACCAGGAAACATCTGCGGGCACTCTATGAAGACCTCAAAACGTCTCCCCATCTATATGAGGTTCAACTTTCTGTGAAAGAAACCCTCGCACCCATTATCTTTATCATCCAGCTGGCCTACCCTTCTCTGACTCACTTCAAGGTTGGCGCTCTTTGGTCGGCTCCCTATTCTTCCAGTCAGTACGATTTTTGGCCCAAAACATAGGAGAAGAGAGCAAATGTCATCGCAATTATGTAACAGAACTTCATGTTTCTTTAATAGATTTAATTGCTCTCTAAATTTATGATCTAACATTGTTCATTATATGCAATAGTTTTCTTTGCGTCCTATTTTTTCGATTCTGTGCGAAGCCGCAAGGCATAGTAGGTAGTAGTGTAGTACCTTGCCAGACTTTTAGGTAAAAAATAAGAGTTCCTAGGCTGTTTCGAGTAATTATTCTGCACTATTTCTTTCGTGATTCGTTGTACCAGGAGAATACTTTGCTAGCTTCGTTTGTGTTAACCAGAAGAAAGAGTAAAAATACTATATTTACTGGTATCAAGTATGGTACGGAAGATTCTAGATTCTGTGCAAAGCCGCAAGGCATTGTAGGTAGTAGTATAGTAGTACCTTGCCAGACTATTCCTCCTTGACCCAGGAAATCTGTTCCAAAATTAATGTCATGTCACTTTTGCTCAAACGCATATGCATTAATACATGCATATATCTGTTTGACTTTCCTATTTTTATTAGAACTCTGGCAATCTGATAGCGGTCAATGTAATCAAGGTATTGATAGGTCCTTTATCTGCTAAGGTAAGTAGTTGCTCTTTACTGTCTACTTTTAGTCGCTTGACTCAAGCTAGCTTAGTGAAGACTCGTTGACTAGTTAAGGTTTTTGACAAACTAGAATCGAACAATACTTTCAGAAATGGTTTGCTTGCTTGACATTTAATATTTGCAACTACAGCAATAGCTGAAGCTGTCCTTTGGTCTTGAATTAAATTTACGTCTTCTGCAATGAAGACTTCTAAATTCATTGCGTTGCTTGCAAATGTATCATGTTTAGTATGATAGCTATTTGCGTAAATAATACAATTCAACTTAGACATACAGCTATCACACTCAAATAGAGGCAGTGATAAATTCACTGACGCTAATCCTTATTTGTTATGTGAGGAGTTCGGATTGACGTCCAAAAAAAGGCCATTTGAAATCAACCATTTTCTTTTTTGCGCTCACTATCAGCCTTGACTCTCTCTGCAAGATTCTTATGATGAATCTGAAGAACAACCGATGGTTGCAACTCATTGAACAACACAATGATGTAATGACTATACATGAATTTATTGGAGGAAAAAGTACTGATGACTTTCCTTGATTGTACTGCAAGAATACAACTGATATCAACAAGGGGAAAATTGGGTTGATTTAATTTTAACAAAGAAATCTCTTTATTCTTTTGTTTTAAATGACAATACTTCAACAAATTTTTTGAAGAAATACCTTGTTAAAGTGATGATAGTTTGATGGTTATCTGGGGATTATGGTATGAGAATCCTACAGAAGTTTTAACAAAAAATACAAAATACATTCGAGAAATAAGTGTGACCACGACTTGTAGCCCAAGGATTCAAAAGTAGCATGCTTGATAAAGGAGTTCATACTTCTTCTAATTGCTTACTGAGTCCATGATACTCTTAATCATGATATCTTTGTAGATATTTTAACATGCTTGATCTTGAGGAAGCTACACATCTTTTAGATTTCCTTCAATAGCATGTTGGATTTTGCATGTCCCTTGATGAAAAAGTTGTCATTGATTTTCTCTCAATCAAATCAGTTAACATCATTCAAAGCTGTCTCTTTTCCCTCTGGTTCAATGATGTCAGAATTGAGGCGTTCTATGCTGTATAATGTAAACATTAATGTGATTATTTAATATTTGCGTTTATTGTAGTTCTAAAATAAAAAAAACTGCTGTGAAATGTTTTGTATTTTTATTGAAAACATCCATACACTGTTTGTCCAGTATGTTCTTCATGTCAGTTTGATCAGAGTGCTGCACACATAATTGGAAAGTCAGTTCGGACCAATCTAGGTAGAATGAGACTCCAACTTCAAAGGTGAAATCTGATTTTCATTCTACTTTTTGGTCAAAAATAAACAAAATAATTTCTGTTTATCATTGCCTTTAGGTTGCAGTGACATTGCTCAACTATGTAGAATAGTTCTAAACGATGTAACAAGATAGCACTTCTAATACTACAATTGTAGCACTATTCTTAAATTTTGTAGTAAGCCACAAATTCGTATTCTGTTTAGCATAGTTCAACCACACTCCAACAAAGAATGTATATGTTAGGTTATCAAAGATGTTACTTCAATACATTGAATAGTGAAGTAATCTGAGATAATGCCATTATTGACAATATGGAAGTTAACATCAAAAATGACACCAACTCTGTTAATGGTATTGTATAGTGTTGAGTGTGAAAAGTTGGTAAGATCAATTCTGATGTGTTTGTGTGAATGATGGTAACTGAGTCAAAATCATAAAATGACATTAACAACATGAAATTAAACATGAAGAATGATATCAACTCTGTTAACTCCATTAGTGTCAGTGAATGATATTGAGTCTGAAATCATGGTAAGATCGATTGTGATGTGTTTGTGTGAATGATGGCTACTGAGTCAACATCATAAAATACAATGTGGACATTAACATGAAAAATGACATTAACTCCATTTACTCCTTGAATGTCAGTGTATGATGTTGAGTCTGAAAACTTGGTAAGATCACTTCTCCTTTGTGTGAATGGTCATAAAATGACATTGACAATATGGAAGTTAACATCAAATATGACATTAACTCCGTTTACTACTTGGTAAGATCAATTCTGATACCTGTGTTTGAATGATGGTAACTGAGTCAGCATCATTTTTTGACATTACCTCAGTTAAAGTCAAAAAATGATAAAGAAAATAACAGAATTTTATGTCAAAAAGTACAATGAGCTTTTTAGTACAGCCTTTCTCTACTCAATGATTCATTGTGTTACACAATATAGTATAGTATAGTAGGAGTATAGTATAGTACCATACTCCTACAAGCTTTTGCGCTTCGAGCTTCGCCCTTGTGTTCTTTCACTCACTCTGGAGAGAGAAAGATTAAAATACAGTAGGGTTGCCGTGAGTATGCTATGCTAGGAGTACTATAACCATGGGAATCTTGAGTGACTAAAAACTGACTGAACCCGGTTCGCCTTTTGAATCCTGTTTGAAAAATTTCCCAGACTCTGGCAGAAAGGTCTCTCTGAAACCAGTGCAATACTGCTGCTACCAGCAGTAGGTGTACGTACAAGGGTTTCGTACCCACAAACAGCTAATTTGGAGTTAGTACTACAAAGTAGTCGGAGTCCAGTTTGTTTCTCATTTGTCGAGTAGCCACAAGAATCTTGAGTCTATGGTATGAAACGACAGAAATGTGAGGTTTTTGATGTGTCAACACTCTTGGTCTTGTCGTACCACCGTCGTAAGTTTAGTATATAAAGTACGACTATCTTGTAGTGGTGCTCTTGTCTTGTTTTCAATTTATGAATTCATCCTTGCTGATTACTTGTGTCATAATTTCAAAAGTTAATACCAAATTCGATTGAACACCAAGTATGATGACAAGCGCGTATTCAGCAGCGCTCACTGAACTTTCCAATGTGAACCTGACGTCAAGCAACACGAACAAGCACGGGGAACTTCTGTCTGAGGTTGAACGTGCCGCCTTGGAAGCCATGACTTCCACACTGCGATCCTGCAACGCTCACCTTGGAGGCAGTTCGATCGGCAAGGGCTTTCGACATGCGGCTCGCTTTCACCTGCGCAAGCGCGCGCCGCAGACGTTAGCTAGTCGGTCGGGGTCCCCTGTGATGAACGGCAAGGCGGAAAGCTCCGTGTGGGACGACTCCGTTTTGGAGCCAGGAGCTCATCAAAGCATCGAGGACCCGTTTTATGTGGTTGACCTGGGCATTGTAGGTGCGCAGCTGGCTCGTTGGAGAGCTGCCTTCCCTCGTGTGGTGCCCTATTATGCTGTCAAGTGCAACCCTGATCCTGTCATTGTTCGCACTCTGGCAAGCTTGGGCTGCAACTTTGACTGTGCTAGTAAGGGAGAAATTGAACTCGTTCAGCAAGTCAGTCGAAACCTCCCCGCCGAGCTTCCCAGACCTGAAATCATCTATGCCAATCCATGCAAGGGACGAGGTCACATGATTCACGCTGTTTGTCGAGGAGTGCGCATGATGACCTTTGACAACGTTGCCGAAATTCACAAGTGCGCTTCCGTATCCAAGAAAATTCAACTTATTCTTAGAATTATCACGGATGACTCAGGAAGTCAGTGCCGTCTCTCTTCCAAATTTGGTGCACCCAAACAGCATTGGCCAAAGTTGTTGGAAGAAGCCAAAAAATGTGGATTGCAAGTCGTTGGCGTATCCTTCCATGTTGGCTCGGGATGTCGAGATGCGTCACGCTACGAAATGGCTCTGAAGGATTGCAAAGAGTTATTCGAATTCGCCAAGCGAGAGTATGGATTCGAAATGAATATTTTGGATATTGGGGGAGGATTTCCAGGAGAAACTCACAGTCTATGGAATCCTGTCAAGGTGAGTGGACGATTCAAATAGTCCGTGGATTCATTAAAAAATTTAGCCATGTTTTATTTATCAGATTCATTCTATCGTCATGTCATTGTCAGGTGTTTGGTGATCCCACCGCTGACGTTCGAGCGAGCACTCACCGACGAAAGCCGACTATGATGCAAGATATCCCTACGATTGAAGAAGATTTCATTGCGCTCGAGGAAGAAGAAGAGGAGGATCATGAAGATGATGACGATGAACATGAAGGAAAAGAGCCCAAGCCGGATGAAGATAGAGAGAAACAGTTCATGTATTTCAACGAGATCGCTGCGGCTGTTGCGCCCATGCTGGACGAACTATTTCCCCCTTCCTCAGGGGTTAAGATCATCGCCGAGCCGGGTCGATACCTTGTCGCTGCTTCTACCACATTGGTTGCTTCCATCGTCAGTGTGCGTAACAACCTCACAAACGACAAGGTCCCAGTTCAAGCCATTTCTGATAAGGAAGCTTCTGAGAATGTATTTCTTGTTACCCGTGATGAGGAAGATGAAATTGTTCAGGAATCTGCCCGCGCTTGGGAACGTGAGGAAAACCCCATCATTGATACTCTCGTAGAAGAGCTAGCCGATTACTCTCAAAGATATGCTCGGGCCAACTTGACTCAGCAAGAAGTTGATGTATACCTTGACAACGTTGAGGCAGCTGAGACTCAAGATGTCCTTGGAGAAGCTCTTAATGTCTGTTCCGAAGGTCCTGAGGCGGAAGATGAGGCCCATGAAATGACACACACTGTTGAAGGAATGCAAGCTGGTATTGTCGTTGGTTGTGCGGATGTGTTTGATGATGATGCTTCAGCCATTTCTTCACGGCGATCACGTGGTGAGAGCTGGGATGGAATATCCCAGATTAATGATAATGGTGCGCTCGATATTCCATTCGTCCTTGCAGCTGCTGGTGAAGCTGCCGTGTCCGGAATTGTCCGTCAGGCCATCGCAGATTCCGTTCAACCTCTTCAAGATGACTTTGCATACTATATTAATGACGGTGTCTATGGGGCCTTCAATAATCTTTTGTTCGACCATGCTACCGTCCGACCTCGTAAGTTGCGTAATGCCCTTTCTTCTAATCATCATATTGTAGAAGTTGTCCACGGAGAGGGAGAAAACGCATTGCGAACTCTGGAAGTTGTAGATGAGGTTGAAGAATCTTCTCCTCAGGATGTTTCACTTTACCCTTCTACTGTTTTTGGGCCTACATGCGACTCCATGGATGTGCTTGCACGAGGAGTCTTGCTCCCTAAGATGAATATAGGTGATTGGATGTACTTTCAGAACATGGGTGCCTACACATCTGCAGCGGCGAGCACCTTCAATGGATTCCCAACCACCGAAAAGTTTTATGTATGCAGTGTCCCATCCCACCACTTCAAGAAGCTCATTGCAGATGGACGTATTGGAGGAGTAGATACAATTGAGTGCGGGGAGGAGAAGAAAGAGGATTAAATGATCTTACTTTGAGTATCAAGTCACATTGTTGTGAAATGCTGTTAGGATTGTATTTGTTCTAAGAAATAGACACTTTAATGCAGGATACTGGTTTTGTGGCAGAAGCATTTATGAGATATGAATCAAGCTTACTTACAAAGAATAATCTAGAGAGAGTGTTTCTTGTCATATGGAGTAATACTTTCTTACATGGAACTAATTATCAAGATTTTCTCAATATCCAAACCTAAAAAGCATATCATCAATCCACTTTGAGTGTAATACCAAAAACTCACACTGTTCTGACAATCAGCAGTGAATTTTGTTTGATGGGTCAATTAACAAAGTGCTTGTCAGAAGGGGAATAATCATAGGCACTAGAAAAGAACACGTAAATGCTTATGACTAAGTTGATTGTAAAGAAAAAATATCATCGAGGTCCAAGGAAGAAAATAGATGTGCATGGTGTTGGTTGCAATGGTGGAACTTTTCAGTTGAGGAGGAGTCTTGTGCATATTCATGACAAATGTATAACTTGTTGTGAAACCACTATTATATGTTTAAAAACTTCAAAAATTCTGCATTGACATTGTGATACTATACATGTTTAAATATGGCTGGTACAGTACCATTGTATAGCTGTTAGATATTTTGAAGCATCAATATTCCAGATATGTAATGCAAACTAATTTTTTAAAACAATAAGAAATGTGCGTATCATTGTAATGTAGATAACATCTTACTGTAGTTTAGTTGTTCAGGAGGATGACAAGAATGCATACTGTTTTGGATACTATCAAGTGAAAGTAACAAACTTGAAAAACAAGATTACAATGCTACCTAGATTAATTTCATCTCACGGCAGAGTGAAGAAATGTGATACTTTGTCATGGTAAACCATTGTTAAAACACTTGACTATTTTTATAGAACTAGAACTCCAAGCACTTGAACTGAAGTTTGTGGCTTGTTATGTCCATTTCCATTCTGTTGGAGATAAGGAGCAATGGCACATTTTTTGTTCATGTTGGGATTCTCCAAGTTGTAAACTTCTTCTTTCAGTTGGCCATCATCGTGTATCATTCATTCAGCAGCTTTCGCTCGACTCTTGAAGAATTTTCAGGGAGGTCAATTGATAGGAATAATCAATGATTGCAAGGAAGGTGAAAACATTGGAATAGGAAAAGGAGGGAAGCACACAAGAAAAGAGAAAAAGGGGAAAAGAATGTGTGTTCCCTATTTTGAATTCAACGCAAGACATCATCCGCACAGGAGCTAAGACTGTTGAAAGAATGTGTCACATGAATGAAATTGTATTTCATCAGTGTGATTCTTATGCTGCCACTGATAAAAATCGAACCCTAATTCATCCAGAGGTAGTCTTGATGGCTAAATTGGATGATATGCATGTATGACCAAGAGGCTTGCTCGGATTACACAAAAATCATAAAAGAGTTATAATGTCACTCTAAAAGTTAATATGAAATTGCAATCGATTGGATGAATAAAAGCTAAAATCATCCACACACAACACTTGCACTTGTTCCCAAAAGTCTACTTCTTTTTAGACAATAAATATTGGAAGGAAACTCTTTCCTTCCCTTCACTAAAATCAAATAAATATTCGATTTCAACCAAAGAAATTGATTGGTTCCTAACTTGTGATTCTGTTAGAGAAACAATGGAGCTCCTCTTGTGACACATTAAGAATTGTCCCGAGAAGTTCCTTTCCTGTCTAGACAGATTTTGAATCATTGAATGCTAGTTTAAATTAGAGAATAGAATGAGCCATTTCAGCCTGTCATTCACAAAATGTTTACGAGTAGAGTACCACATAAGAGTAAAATCAACTACAATCACTTCAGGGAAATTTATCAGGAATTTAATGAGATCCTAATAGGAATTGCTCAAAGTGACTCCTTGGTGAAGTGCAGGCTATGGAGAAAAATTCATATAATAATCAACACAAGTCAACATACAGCAAATTGTGTTGTTGTAGCGGATCCAGATAGTAATGAAATCCTCATTGCAGTTAAACTGAACTTTTTGGCAGTGGAGACATCAACAAGAGGATCCAATAAATGAATGACATTAAGTTGTCAAGAGGTAATTATTGCCATGAAGCAGGATACATTCAACTTTTGAGAAATGATGGACAAATGAGGACGAAGCACGACATTTAACACTCCACAAGGAAGTATTGTCATCAACGAGAGATACTTTTGATAAATGGAGGGAATGCATTATATACATTCTACGGTATCTTGTAATTGAAACAACAGTTTATTGTGCAAAGAGATTCATCATTTGAGGTGGAAAACTATGTTAAGAAACAAATTGAATAAAAAAATGATACAAATTTGTCTGGTGGTATTAACCTCTGGTTGTATTCTATAATGCATATTTACTTTTCAACAGGAGTGAAATACATCAGTACTTACTACTAGCATTCAATTTGAAGAAATGGTATGTCTACAAGTTCAGAGATACATTTATATGTTATTGGCATACTATCATGTGGAAAGGAAAGGGTTACACACTGATAAAGTGGTCCTTGTATCTCACATTCTGTTTTTGTTTTGTTGGAGTAGAGGAGAGACATTGGGAAAAATAGAATAGTGGTAGCCTGTTACATCAACAATATCATTTTGTCACTATATTTCGTTAAGCACGTTCCAATACAGTCCCACACTATCCAGTCACATCAGTATGATTCATTTTTTTACCTCTTCGTAAGCCCACTTTAACCATGGCATTAGAGCCTCAACATCTGCGGTCTCAACAGTAGCACCACACCAAATTCTAATACTTGGCGGAGCATCTCGATAACCACCAATATCCAAAGCCACGTTTTCCTTCTCCAGTAAGGACACAAAGGCCTTGATCTGCTCTGGGGTCAAATCCAAAGTGCAACATACTGATGTATTAGACCTGATCGCAGGATCTTTGGCAAGGAAATGAATCCAGTCATTCTCAGAAACAAATTTTTCAATCACAGCAAGGTTATTGTTGCTAATCTTGATAAGACCATTCACTCCACCAACACTCTCACACCATCCCAATGCGTCAATGTAATCTTCTACAGCCATCATTGAGGGAGTATTGATTGTGGCACCCTCAAAGATACTTCTATCCACCTTTCCTTTCTTTGTCATACGGAAAATTTTGGGCAAAGGCCTATTTTCAGGAGTGTAGGTCTCCAATCTTTCTACGGCTCTTGGAGAAAGAATGAGCATCCCGTGTGCTCCCTCACCCCCCAGTACCTTTTGCCAGGAGTAGGTAGTCACATCCAACTTCTCCCATGGCATTTCCATTGCAAAGACAGCCGAGGTAGCGTCACATAACGTCAGTCCAGTTCTATCATCTGCAATCCAATGACAGCCTTCTGGAACACGTACTCCTGAGGTAGTTCCATTAAATGTAAAGCAAATATCCCTATCCTTACTTGTGAGTGTCAAGTCCGGTAACTCTCCGTATCCCGCAGTGTGTTCCTTGACATCAACTCCATTTTCCCTAAGTTTCAAATGGTTGACGGCATCAGCGAACCATCCCTTTCCAAATGACTCCCAATAACAGATATCGACATCTCTTGCACCGAGCATGTTCCACATGGCCATCTCATAGGCTCCCGTATCAGAGGCTGGTACGATGCCAACAAGGTAGTTATCTGGTATCATGAGAAGACGTTTCGTTTCCGAGATTGCTAGAGCGAGCCGTGCTTTTCCTAGTTTGGATCTATGGGACCGGCCGAGAGAGGATGTTGGGAGGCTAGAGAGCAAGTAATTGGGGTGTTTCTTGCAGGGTCCAGAAGAAAACTCTGGATTAGCTGGCTGTGTACAAAGGGTTTAGTAGTGTGAAGGTGAAGAGTGAGCTCATTTGACAATAGAATGGAGAGCATGTAAAAATGTGGTATGTGATAGGAAGAATTGAATTGAGGAGAGGTATTCTCACTGAGTCCCATGTCAATCAGAAAGAATACAAAGACAGAAATTGATAACTAAGGGTGACCAGGGCGTCAATTTGATGCCACATGATGTAGTTTCGAATCTGTCACAATGACGGTCTCATGAGACAGTCCAAGTTTCAGGTTCAACTGACCTTGGGACCAGGAGCAGCTGCAGCTGACATCCAGCGAGGCGACGCCGAAGAAACCAATGCCTTCATGGCAGGTGAGGAGAAACCAGCTGTGGCTGTTGGCTCGATGCGATGTGGGATAATTGAGGCGAATGCCGCCGCGGCCGATGAGGAGCGCATTGTCGTTAGTCGAATCATGGTCACGCTTTCTTCGAGGAAAGATTTTATGGATCCTTCTACCCGAAAGATTTGATGTCCCTTTGATGTTTGTGTCCTATGTCGAGTAAGTACAGTACATAATTTGATTTTTGAAAAAGTGGACGGTTACCGCGAGCCGTGAGCTTAACTTATTCCTATGTGTCGAATCTTTGGACCCATCAGTGATGCGCAGATGCGTTGGAACGTGCTGCGGTGGCACTGTGGAAGTACTATATAGTACAACCCTCTCTGTCTCTGTCGTTCTCTTTCTCTCTTTCTCTCTTTCTCTCTTTCTCTCTTTCTCTCTGTCTCTCTCTGGTCTCTTTTACGAGTCCAAAATGGAGTGTCGTGATCGCATGAATCATGACAGTGACCCTCATTAGATGGACTTCACGATCGGAGTCAACAACAGGAACAAGTAGGAGAAAGATCCTTATGCTACGACAAAGATGTATGTTTCGTGCATCAGCTAATATTCTCGCACTGCTTGTTTCGTTGCCATGGTGTTGTTGGTGTCGCTCTTGGAGTGACATCGTTCGTCCGTCGTCCACATTGACGCCATCGTCATGGACATCCTTCAGAATACTACTTCCACGCACAATCAATGACAGCGGCGATTCCATAGAGGCGCTGAACTGTCACTTTCATGGGTTATCAGCCAAGAAATCCAATGCATTGCTGCTATCGTCTGTGGCTCGGATGATGGAGCAACCAAGAGGGGGAGCTTCCACATGGGAGAGCGCCTCGACCTCTGACACACTGAAATTCTTACATTCTAACAAGAGAAACACAAATACGCACTCTATCAACAATTCATCCACAGTGGAACAAACATTAACTCATTCGACATCCAAGAGCTCCAACCTCAAAATCACTCGAGTGCTGATACTGTCTCTCTCGTCAATACTCCTTATCCAAACTGTTATACACCACCATCCATCAATACTTGCATTCCTCAACAGACTTTTTCACCCGGATAAATTCCGCCAATCTCTCCTCTCACTACTCACCAATATCCGATCACAGGGCCAATATGGACTCTTGCTCTTCACTTTTGGATTCATGCTCTGGGAAACATGCGGGCTGCCCACATCCATCGTGGAGACTGCTGCCGGCATGGCATTTGGCTTCCGTCACGGACTACTATCCAGCTTCTCCGGGAAGACTCTTGGATCACTCTTGGCCTTCTTTATTGGAAGAAACACTCCACTGAAACATAAAATTAAACACCTATTGAACCAACAGGGAGATGGAGGAGGGTTCTATTCAAGACTGGAACAGTTGATATCCCAACATCCCCTTAGAAGTGCCTTTGTTGTCAGGTATTCGGTATTTCCTCAAATTGTCAAAAACTATGGATTGGCCATTTCGACATCAGTGACTGTGCCCATGTTTCTTTTGGCCATTGTGCTACATGGATTACCATTCTCGGTGCTTTGGGCTGCTTTGGGAGAAGATACTGCCTTGAGGTTGAGGACGGATGGTGATGGAATCAGTAGCTCTACTGGTAGGAACGTAGCAGAGGGTGTGGTGGGGTTTGTGACAGTCTTTGGATTTGTAATTAGTCCATTAATTACTGGGTGGTGGCTGAAAGATTTGAGAGGGAGTGAACATGAAACAAGAAAATAGATGAAGAGTAATGGAAATGTAATGAATTTTATAGATATCACCTGTGTGAAAGGTTTTTCATGAATTTCACTGGGAACTATACATCTACATGGAGGCATTTTCTGCTTTGTTTATTGATGGCATGGGCACATTATTGTTTTTAAACTCATTTAGAATTGTCACCTCTGCCAGATAATCTTCACTTTTAGTGGGGAAGTCTGGTGTAGTATTTCTCTCAGTGACCTTTCCCAATTAACTTAATACCATACCAAATAATATTTCTAGAAAGAGGACTATTGTCATGGCATTTGAATTAATACAGAAGCATGACATTTACATAGACATTGTAGAAATGAACCACTCATTAATTCTTTCCTATTTATATAAATAACATTTGTGAGAACAATAAAGGTTTTGTTCCACTGTGAATTATGCCAGGTTTGGAGATTCCCATTCCATTACAGATCCTCAAGGGGTTTAATCATTTTAACTGTGTCATACCTGATATTCATATGAGAAGTAATTGGGATTGAATGAACAATGTTTACTAAGAACTCAGGTGTTGATTAAGATATTCCAATCAAATAATGTTGTCCCACTATCAGAATAAATTATTTGTACATTAAATTCATCCACCAATATGTTCTTGTCATTTTCCATTATTTGGTCTAGTTCTTACTGAACACATTCTTTAATTTTTGACTTCCCCAATTTTGAAAGCATAGTATCCATGAATTGTCCATTTGATTATTCATGATAGCAATTATTTGCTGTTTTTTGGAGAGTGATAGACTCTGTAACCTCATACATGAGGTAGTTAGGATCAGATAATGGATAGGCATCTAGCTACATTTCGTCATTGACCATGTGTTTGGCTCTTCTTGTGAGCAAGCCTTTTACAGAGAAAATCTCATTCTAAAATCTTGGGCATTTGGTGTCACAGTTGAAGATTTCATAGATAACCAGATCAATTGCATGACATCCATAATTGCTTCTCCATAAACTTTAAGCCATGATATTTTCCTACAAGTACTTTCCTGCATTGTTTTTGTTTTTTTGATGTTTACATAAGCAGCACTTTTAATCACAAGTGGTATATTGAAGGCATGTACCATAGATGGAGGCAAAGCTTCTGTATCATTATCTGCATTTCTATTCCTTGTCTCTTATTGGCAATGATGTAAGAAGAAATAGGTTCTTTACTCATGATGATATTGTTGATGGCATGCGACATGATGGATGAAAGAAGAAAGATGGTGATTAGACTGGGTAAGAAACATTCAGCTACAGTTTTCTGTGGGTGTGTCCTGTTATATTCAGAGTTGCCATTTTCTTTGAATAAATTTGAGTTTTCGCACTGGTAGAAGAGATAATGTAACAAATTTTGAGGCGTGATTGCACTACTCTTGTATTCTTATTCAAAGGAATTTCTGAGATCCAAGAAAGTATATTCAATATTTTGATAAGCATTTTCAACTTACATTTAAATGATTTCTTTTTCTAGACAAATACAACTCAAGTAGAGGTATTCAACTAATCTGTGTTCACAAAGATAGCTAGCAAATAAAGCTGACTTGTGATGTGCAAGTTTCGAATCCACCAGCCACGAATTCAATTGTATCTACACGAAAATGAAACTTAGATAATCTAGTATAGAGGAACATGATCTGTTCAAAACAGTTGAGATCTTAGGAGAGGTTATATAGTTTTGACTTATAAAAATGAAGTCTTTATAATTTATGATTATAGTTGTTATAAATTGTTCATACAAATCATTGAAAAACAGTCAAAACACATAAAATTCTCACATCAAAGAGAATGCCTTTCCAAAATGAGATCAATTTTTCATACATATGTTGGCCCCTGCCAGAGCTTCAGCTCCACAAGATCTCTCTCCACATTCACATGTATCACTTCGACTTCATCATATCACCATGTCAGCACTACCAATGCAAAATACACACCCTTTTCATCCTACCTTCTTCAAAAATGATGATGATTGTTAGAGTGGTCCTTCACCTATAGAATCTTTTGTTACACCCTATAAACATCCACTGACAAGGACCATGAGCATATCCTATAGCAGCTCCTAATCTATTATGACAATAAGAAACTCCTCAGAGGAATGAATGCTACCATTCCAAAGCTGACTGATAGTTTTGAAAATAGGTTAACGATTGAAGTGGATGAAAAATGATTGATGCTGTGTGAAATGAGCATCAACTTGGGGTTTGTAAGGGAATCTTACAGAATTGAACAACTGTATTGCATGTAGTTTTCGCTGTTGTATTGTCTTGTAGAGTAAAGAGGCATGAATTAAAAGAAAAATAATTGGAAAAACATCCTTAGCTCTTTAAAAAGGCATTGACTGACACTCACAAACAAAACCATTAAGTCAATGCTATTCTTTAACAGCATCAAACTGAACATAATATTGAATATGTCTAATTTAATCACATCGACATGAATTGGTTTTGCATGGATAAAGACAAAAAAGGTTGACACAGAAGATCCTCAATAAGCTTCAAAAAACAAGTCACCAAGTTACGTTAGAATTCTCATAAGAATCAACAACGGACAGCAAGGTTGGGATAGGGCCATTCAATATGTACCATGTTGATCAACAGTCAAGTGTCTATCACTGGAGGGGTGATGTTGTCATGAAGCCTGCTCTGTCCATCAAAAGAAAGATCTACCGTCCATTTAAGCTTGAAAAAGTTCTGACATCAGTACAGGAGAAAGTTCTAAGAAGGCACGGCTAGTGTTTTATCTCATAAGGTAACATAGCTACACCCAGTTTAATCATGCATGAGCTGCATTGAGAGGTGGTGCTGATGAATCAACCAGCCCAATCGCCTGATCACTTCAACACAAGATGCCTACCAACATGCATCCAGAGTTTGAGAAAGCAGTAAGATATATCTCCATCTAATTACCAAGCGCGTCACCAGCAATGTTTATAACCCTACAACTCACCATGGCGCACATCATAATAAATGATGAGGGAATGACTACAGCAATTGTTAGATTGTCAAAAGTAAGCTGAAGAAAGAGGGAACGCTACAGGAGATTTCCACCCTGAGGTCATAAGTGTGGAGAAAATACTAAGGCTATGAGTGAATGCTTAGTGAATAGGAATGAGATTTATTTAGCCTAGTGGAGCTTATCATCAAAGTGAGGATGCTAATTTCTTGTTAATCATCAAATTGGGGCAGTATTTTTTCATTTTATTGGATGGAGTTATCTGTTTTATTAAGTATCGAATCCAGTAAAAAAAGTAGACTAGGCAGAGGATTTATCTGCAGTCATAAATTAATGATAATAATTTAGACAAACCTGTGCGTTTTATGCTGCGCTTGTGCTATCACAATCGACAGTGCTCGTGGTGATCGCACGCTTTGCTTCGCACTCGCTAGTTCTGTGTTTCAATTAAGCTTTTCGCTGCGCTTGTGCAAGCACATTGGCAGTGGTCATGGTGCTTGCACGCTCATGCTTCACACTCACTTGGATAGTGTTTCAAATGCGCTTCACTTTGCGCTGGAATTGTGCTTATTTTATATACTACTCCTGTTTTTTTATTTATGGATTGTTTAGCGATCATATATATGTAGTTAGATATATCAGTAACTATATAAATATTATACATCAAGTTAAAGAGCATAATTAGACGAATTCATTGCAGGTTGAATTAGATTTATATCTCATGTATTCATGA
>JALLAW010000145.1:0-17334 GCA_036939535.1 Cyclotella kingstonii | reverse complement strand
CACAAGTGTCAAAAGCACTTAAGGAGATTCAAAGCACTCTCAAGTCCCACAAGAAAAAAGGTTCTAAGAAACGTAAGCATGCATACTATAGTAGTAGTGACTCTGATTCTGAATAGGATAATGGTTGGGTCAGAGTATAGTGCCTAAAAACTTAAAGAATAGTTTACAAAAATATATTTGACTATTTTTAACTAATTAATATGTTTTGCTAACAAATTTCTAGGTAATTAATTCATTCGAATTAAACAGCTTCTAGAGGGAAATATCTAGTTCTATCACTGTTAGAATTTAAAGTTAAGAGAATGGGCATCACAACATCAACAGGATATGAGGCCCTTTTATGTTTGGAAACAGACCCACACATTGAACCTTGAATTTCGTGACCTCTAACCCCAGTCATACCATCCCTGGTCTCTATTTTCTTGATTCCTACATCCAATTACAGATGTGCAAGTCCTTACCTCCAAGAACTTCCGAAGATTTTTAAATCTTTTCGACAACTAATTCACATGACACCTGCCACTCCACAAACATTACACCGCCTTCCCTCCCAATCCCTAAAGCTAAAATAGCAAATCTCAGTAAGTGTCTCCTCTGGGATAAACTCAGCACTGGTTTACTCCACATCCAGAAGATTCACATTGGCCAGAAGTCTCCGACTGTACAACCCAAGGAAGAATTGATCCCCTCCTCCTTTATCTTCAACACCTCATGAATTCGCTCCGAATAGCTCCATCCAATCACAACCAACACAATGCTTCTCATGTGCTTTAATGCAGCCTATAATCTTTCCACTCAGAAGGTTCGTGCAACGTCTCAAATTAGATTCAGCACAGCATGCATCTCCTCTGATTTTCGGAGGAGGATCTTCAGGAAATCAAGGCGTAGGATCGTGCGCAGTACAGTTGGGGGAATTGCAAAGGCTTCTGTGACATCCCCATAAGCATCAGTGATGTCGTCGGCAAATGAGGGAATACTTATGCTAATTGGAAAAAAATGAGGACCCATAGCATCAAGGGTACATTATAATAGGAGATAGAGTGAGGAAGGGCATTGTGGTGGAAGGACGGTGGGGCCATACAGCGTTCAGGGTTAGTGACCTGGGGGTGCTCAGTTGGTTGGTGGTGACGTGTTGTATAAAGCGTCATGCATCTCTCTTAAAAATATGAGAACACGATGTTTTACCATGTTTCTTGGGACGTATCTAACTGCCTGCCAAAAAATTTGAACGGCATTGCATAAATTACACGGAATCTAAATGGTACTAAATCAAAAGTGTGAAAAATGGGGTGTATTCGACCATGAATATATTAGCCAATATTTGACTTATGATTGCATAAAAAGTTCGCATTTGTTAGTACCCGTATGAGATAAGTACTTTATAGCGTTAGTTAAACTACGTATAGTGTCGTTGACAATTAGCCGTCCGCGCATAACCACAAATTTTTCGAGATTTTCTATACTGTCAATTATCCCAAATCCCTGTATGCGTTTCAGTAGCAGATTATTAGCGATCATCATGTGCATACTGTGATTTATTACATGACAGTATGCAGACAGTTAATGACACTATACATATTGCGATTTTCTAAAAACTGACCTTAATAACTGTATCCATGGTGTAATTAACAGTATCCATAATGTAATATTGACATGTTTTCAGAAAATTGCATTGTGCATGTTGTCATTAGCACTCCATATGCTGTCATTTACATTAAGTGTACTGTAATTTTCTGAAAACAGGACAAATTACAATATGTATACTTTCAACACAATTCATACTGTCGACGTTACTGTATATACTGTCAACGACAATGTGTATACTGTCCCTAACAGTATAAATACCATCATTTACCCTTTGCAAAAAAATGAGAGACATAATTGCGACCATCATCCTCCTCTACTGAGACCATACTTTAATGTTTATCTATGTCGCTAATAATTCTTTTATTATTCGACTATTAAATTCATCTACTACTACATTAAGACTTGATCAACTATTAGATAACAAATGGATCAATAATGGTTCAAACATTTCGCATCAATGCGATGACAATTCTAGTTTCAGTGGGCATGCATTTGCATCAATTGCTTCCTCCACAGTTGCATTTGATAGTCACATCTCCCTGACCGTTACACATCAAAACACTTCTCGTTGGTGCACATTCAGTGATTCAATGGTATCCCTTATTTTGAATCTGGGCAAGAGGCATCCCATGGTCAAGACGTTTTAACATACTAACAGCATTTCGTACTTATGTTTGTCTATTATACGTTTGTTAAGACCCTTATCAGAGTCCATTAACTACATGGCCTGGTAAAAAGCCATTTTGTGGCAAGCTATGATTGGTTGTGCTTGGGCATTCTTGTAAGAGTGGGCATGTGATTTAAAATATGAGGAGTGGTTAATGTTGGAGGGAAGCAGATGAGCTTCACTTACATGTGTGTTCTCTTTCGTGCGGCACTCATATGAATATTTTTCTATTATCACATGTTTGGAGTCACTGACAGCATGTATATTATCAGTTCAACTCATATGGTTTCTGACTCTGTATATATTGCTGCCCTAAATGTACTATTACTAACATAAACGTTAGTACCAGTATAAGTACTGGGGCTGTATATATACTGTCCAAACCCGTAAGCGTTGAGCTGACAGTATTCATAGTGTGAACTAGCTATATGAATACTTGGAGTCCAGGTTATGTGCCTAATAAAAAAACTTTGATCATGTTATATTAGCCGAAAAATCATGTGAGTCTGTCACATAGGTAAAAAACACACATATAAGTTGTGAAAGTGGTGTGCTCCCTCGAAAATCAGCAATGCACTTCACCTCACATTTTCACAATTTCATGCCCACTCTTCGAGAAATGAGTGATTGACCTCGAGTTGAAATGGCCGGCCATAGGTAAACCTTTTACCAGGCAATGGAATCCATCGATTCCAAGAAAGGGCTCAATAAAAGAATCATGGATGAGAGTAATAATTCTTATGTCGTCTTTCTTTGAATATGCATTATGTGTGGATCGTTTCTTGCGCAGATTCGACGAGGAGGCATCGAAAGTCAATAAGTACTTCCAGAAGTACATTGTAGCTCATTTCGAACCAATGGAGACGTTCTCCTAGAACGACCACCAAAGACCCCTGACGGAATAGTTCTTCTATTGGACCAGACTAGCCGTGTTTGTCCTTACGAGAAGTTGGTTGATTCCCTTCGAGCTGCTCATGGCAATGATCATCATAATCAGTTGACGCCTTCTCATCAAGTCAACTCCAGGTATGTTAACATACCTCGAGAAACGTGCAAGCACTTTTCTGAAACCTGTCCTCATTGCATTGAGAGGGTTGAGCGGAAAAAATCCATTGCTGACCATCAGCTCATTTTGATAGGTGGATTTGGCACTCGTGGCAAAATCGATTTGATTCATTTTCAAAACTTACTGGATGGTGAGTTTAAGTTCTTACTAATTTACATCGACCATTGCACAACGATTGCCTTTTCTGCAGCAATGACTTCAAATGAGCCCTGCTGTTGCTCGTGTTCTATTTGACATTTTACGATGTTAGATCCATCGTCTATTTTCCAAGCGGACAATGGACAAGAATTTTTGTCACAGCACCCGACAACAGATCAATTCGATTGGATAATTAGGTAACAAATGAGTTATGTCAATGTGAAATAAATCATACCTAGTAACTAGTAACTCAATATCACTATGTTGAAATACAACAATTCATTGATGATGTCATCAATGGAATTAAGACTCTGTGACCCTGTCGCATGGTCAGAGGTCACCTAAACTTCATCAACTATTGGTGGACTGGGAAGTTTAACTAGAACATTTAAAACTACACTGAATAATTAGATGAGTGGCCATTTATTAACAAGATGAAGCGTTTGTAGTAAAACGGTGCCATGGCGGTATAACACACAGATACATCGAACAATTGGTAACAAATCACCTTATCACTTTTTTGGACAGCTTTCTCATTGTGGTGCTTCGAATTTACCTCTTTCTTGAGAATTGTTAGACTCTCTTCACACAGAAGATCAGTTAAGCTCACTATTGCACACTAATAACCTCGTCAGCATACTAGTGAGGGAGATAAGTGTGGAAGTCGAGTCAAATGATGAAGCAACACCCAAGTCAGCTAGTGAAGTACCAGCAAGTAATAATAATAATAATAATAATAATAACTTAAAAAATTATCACGGACTAAAAATAACCAAAAGTGACAGATAGAGTCTTTTTAATTGCCGCCGAACACAGCAATCCCGCTCAGGACGCAACAGCAGAAAAGCATAGAGGGAACATATATATTTCTTTTTTTTGGCCCAAGCAAGTTTGACACCAGATGGAAAATCCACTGTTAAGACGACTAGAATCAACCAACTCTGACCTGACCAACAAGATTTTTTAGGGGGGGGGGGCGGATGTCCCAAGGCTACAAGAAGAGTCTACACTTGGGGCAGGCTGAGGAAATCGCACCTTTGCTATAACAAATAAATTGAGAGCCTATGCCGTAGAACCCCGAGCTCTGTTTAGAGAGCCAAACTTGGAAAGCGGAAGATGATGCCGCCATCGCCTTGCAGAGAGAGGGCCAGTGTAGCACCATCTATCTCACTCTTTATTGCAGAAAAATTCTTGAAGAGAATGAAGGTCTGCACAGAATCGAATTTCCTCTGAAACTCCCGAGGTGAGTTTCGAGGTAGAGAAAAGCGCCGCTGTTTCCAGAGGAAGGAGGTCTGTGTTTGTGTTGAAGGAATGGGTCAACCCTTCTTTGGCCTGTTTGTCACATACATGGTTCAGTTTTTTAGGGATAGATAAGGCCTCCCAGTGTAGAGCCCTGTCCATATGGCCAGAAACATGATTGTCCTGACGTACCAGCAAGTAAGTCATTTTTTTAACTCTTGAATTAAATGGCTCTCGATCTTATACCTCACATTTGATATTAAATTACTGATTATAAGTTTGCAAGATCATGCAGCATTGAGTGTAATTAATTAAAGGTAGCACAATTGATTCAATACCATAACTATCTGCCTTCTGTAGCCGAATTAGTGAGTATTTCTCCTCTAACTCAACCAATTTGAAATTTCGCCCAATAAGAAGACGAGACAGGTGAAAATGAACTGGAAACTACTCTAAATACTACGCTTAATGATAATGATGAACCTTTGAAGTTGTATCAAGTCATTGAGAATAATGAAGCTAGCACTAATGAAGGTAAGATAAATTTAAAAATTCATTTAATTATCAATTCAATTTTCTAATTAATGAAAACAGTACATAACTCTAAAGATACAACAGGGTTACCAAATGAAGGTAAGATATTATTTTTTCTTTATTTCATGTGCACGTATGATCAATCAAAATTCAACTGTTCTAAAGACACAGTACTCACCAATTATTGGATCAACTTATCGAGTTATTTAGTAGTGATGAACCAAGGAGTGATTATATAGTGCAGTTGTTCGCTATTATGTACAACCGTGAAGGGAAAGACCTGAAAAATAAAAATCAATGGCGTCGTTACATTATCAGAAAAGTTAGGAAGATATGTAGGAGTTACTTGATGAACTATGGGCTGAGATTATCTATGAAATGGCAGATTTGGTGGATGGTGATGAGGGACCAACCTATGAGTGAGGACTTTGGTACCGACTTGCGAGCAATGACAAGATTAATGATGTGCAGTAAAACCATTTAATTCACAAGATGAAGACAATATGATTTACAAGTCAGTCCAAAAGAGGAAAAGCTACTGGCAAATGCATTTGAGCACATGAAGAAGGCAGCGACAACAATGAAGACTCATGCCTGCAAATTGAGTGGTGTGATTATTGTTGAAGATGTTGTTCAAGTTGGTCTACCTAAAATTGATCAAACGAAAGTAGATGAAAATAGAGTCCCTGTTGAACTACGTAAAAAATGGAAATGTTAGAATGACGTGCGAAAACGGGACAAAATGACTCAGTAGTACCTGGAGTAGGAAACAATCGAGAGCTTTTTGATTAGAAAGACAAGTTTCTTTGATGGAAAGGAATACCACGTATTACAGAATGTGAGGCTGTTAGTAGGAATTCTGTTTGTAAGGTTCAAGGGCGTGGAGTGTAAAAGTGCTACTGCAAAGGCTCATGCAAAACCAATAGATGCAAGTGTTTTTAGATTAAAGTTTTTGTAATTTCAAATGACATTGTGTATATCATTCTTACCAGAATCATGATTAATCATCAAGTGTTAATCAAATCAAAATCTAGTGACAGTACAATCTATTTCTTGACTCCTAGGAAATTACGTATATCGGCAATGGCAGCATACAAACTATCATTAACAGTATGCATACTACAATTTTTTGAAAAAAGAAAGATTGGTAGAAAAGTAATTCTAAAACTATGAAGGTACTACTAGACTATAATCAGTAGACAGGCAAACACGCACGACCCTTCACGAGCCATTCTGATTTCGACTGCCGGTAACCAGAAAGTCTTCCTAGGGGAAGAATGACTTTGTGTCGTTCCTTTGCTGAGGAGTTAGCACTTAACAATCGCTCATCGAGTGATGACGCCTGACGTTTGTATTAGATACAGTGACGTCAGGTGGGCATTACACTCTTCCCCTCTATAATCTGCAGGATTATAGCTACATTGGAAATACTGTAAGGTAAAAATATCACCAATATAAAAACCTTACGCAAAACACCAATTACATTAGTTTGGGTGGAGGTAAATTTGGGTAAAGATACAGAAAGGAGCGTTGAATTCTCAAAAGGCTGCAGCTGGTGCAATGAAAGTGCGAGTAGAAAGACTACAGGGTTCGATCAAAGGTTCATATAGCTTTGAATGGGGTGGATCAAACAACGGTCGAGGTAACACATTATCCGTGTGGTTGTTAAAATTACAAAAATGGCCTTCATCGCAATGCACGTAAAAGCGATGTGCTAAATACAACATATGCTCATCATTGTGTTCCTAAAGTAATTGAGAGCAGCACAAATCGTCTACTTGTGGCACTAGAGGAAGTATATTAAGCATGGCAGGGAATGATGCGTGTAACTGAACGAGATGCTGCTAGAGCCATGTCCTTCACTGGCACTCAGAGAGATGGTAAAGTAAAGTGAAGTGGAATTGTAAAGGAAAATGTGATAATAAACGCTGTAAATGCTTTGCAAAAGGATAACGTGCAATTCGAAGGGCCACAGAGGTAATGAGTGCTAATCAAATCATGAGTGATGTCTTGCTTTGTTTATTTATTTTATTGTGTGAAATTAGTCTATGGTTGGTAATCACATGAAGTAATTTTGCTGATATCGTCACTAACCATAGAAGTATAGACACTAACCTTCCCTATATCATCACTCACTATTTGGCCCGCATATATCATTATTAACAACCTGTATCATCACTAACCATTCTTATAGCATCACTACCATTTGAGCACGTACATCGCTAACAACTAACAAGCTAAAATGGTGATAGGTGCCTATCAGGATTTTTTTTGTGTTCTAACCGTATAGGATAAAATGACAAATCGTGTGGCTGTGCTTAAATGGATATTGATGATATGTATCCAAGGACATTGTCTGTACTGGGAGGAACCGTTCTGGTAACATCATCGCGGCCATATGTTTGCTAACATACATACTGGTACTAACATATAACATATGTCAGTAACCATATATAAAAGGGAGCCATTTATAAAAGGTCAGAAACTGTTACATAGAAATCCTTGATAAAGGGTCAATTGATCATTTGTAAAGGGGAGTTAACTGATTATGAGCCCAAATAGTTTAGACTCCAACAATATTCAATCGTTTAAAATTTGAAAATTATAACTCGCCACTGTGTGAGCGACGTTCGCACTCACAATTTTGTACACACCTTTCGTTTATCGGTCATGCCCAAATTGACAATCATGGATGCTTCTCTCCCCGAATGGCCATCTCTCACGCAAAAGGAGGCTTTCTGCAATGCCAACAAAAATTATGACAACAACAAACACTTCCATAAGCAGTTGACTGATAAAGTAAAAGTAAGATTATACTGTCTCTATTCTAAAGGGCCACGATCAATGATCTTCCTTTGCTCAGATTCGACGCAAATACTACATCCAGATCGAGAAGTACCTTCAGAAGTACATGCTTCGCACCTTCGAAGTTGAAGGGGACGTACTTCAGGAGCAGCCCCTATTGATCCAGATGTGTCTATCATGCCATTAGATCAAACTCACCTTGTCCTCTACTAGGAGAATCTCTTTGAGTCTTTAAATCATTTTCTGTTTCATTTTCATTCTTACCTTGATCTAAATCAACTAATTTAAATCATTCTAATACATGGATCAATTTGTGTAATGATAGCAAATCTAATATTTTAGTAGAAGATTGACATAAGGCAGCCAAAGGAATGAAGTATGCAATCATGCACAGCAAAGACGCTTCTGACTTCCAAGATAAGGACAATTAGAAGCGTTAGTAAGAAAAATTTGTGGGAGTTTTCAGATGAGTTAGTGATAGATTCGATTTGAGAGTTAAAAGATGATGAAGATGGAGAAAATGGCCAAGCAAAAGAGTTGAGGTTGTGGCACAAACAACCATATGAAGAAGACATTGAAGTAGATGAAAGTAGTTATAATCCACAGGAGAATGAAGATGAACATCTATTATAAAGCCCAAAAAGTAAACAATTATAACTGGATGCTGATGCTTCCTAGAAAAAGAAGCAAAAGGAATGAAAACAAGAGCATCACAAATCAGTGGACATATCAAAGTGGGTGGTATTGATCATATTGGACTCCATGAAGTTGATCAAACAAAATTTGATGGATATAACCTCGCTTGTGTCTCTGTTCATTTGAAAGTGGTAATGTAAGGATTACAATTACGACATTGTTCTACATTCAACTTATTCTTGCCACAATGTTACACCTGTGAGTGGTGTAGGGAACAGTAGACAGTTTTTGGGATTGTAATAATCATTGAATGAATGACAGAGTTTGTCCAGGATTATTGAGAGGGAAGCAGCAAGATGTGTTGCTCTTAGTGGGGGACAAGGCCATGGGGTGATTAAGTGCAACTGCAAGGAAAATTTTTAAATTAATTGTTGCAAATGCTTTCTGAATAACATTTCTGCACTTCCAAGTGTCACAGAACAAAGTTTAATTGTTGTTATTGTGGTAATTCAAGTTGATTAATATGTAACGTTGATTCTTTATAAATAGTTGTACATTTGAAGTTAGCGGTTAAAATGGTAAATGTCTGACATTAACTATTTATAGATGGTTTACTTCTGACATTAACTATTATATTTGGTTAATTTCTGACATTAACTATTTATAAATGGTTGATTTCTGACATTTATTATTTATTAATGTTTAATATGCTATTTATACCATTTATAAATAATATCAGCATCACATTAACCTTTTTTTATAATCAGTTAATGTCATCAATTGACCATTTACAAATAGTCCAAATTGTTAAAATGGAAAAAGTGGTCATGCAAAAAACAGTGTAGTAGTAGTACGAGTAGAGTATGTACAGTCGGTATTAAATCAATGTCGAGATTGTGGTATACCTTTTCCTCGTAAAACTCCTTACCCGGTTATAGTTCTGTTTTCAGGCCCACGAGTTGAAGTAAAAGAAGTTCTTGGAAGAAGCATTCACATCCAAACACCAAACATTACAACGAAGAACAGATAACTTCACAGCATAATGGTGTATATTAATTCAGAGGGTAACGTTGGTGACTCTCGAAAGCGGCGTCTGTTCTCGTTTCGCTTTTTGAGAGACTTGGTTGTTGGGTTTTTTGATTTTGTGGGATTGTTCTTTCGAACTCTAACAGCCAGTCCTGCAGTGTTGGATTCAGCGAGGGTCAGTTCCAGAAGTACAAATCAAGTGCAACTCTATCTCTCAATTATTTCACACTTGTTTTTCTTATTATGTTAAGGCACAACGACGCACCACATACGCTGAGCGTCAAGGAGTACGTCGGTCTGGTGGATCGGCAGGTGGAAGTAGGGGACCCAATATCCGTACTGTTAATCGCTTAGGTTGTGCGCAGACAGGTTTAGGGGGTGGATGAGGACGGTAATTGTCATCATTGAGGAGTGCTCTATTCTTATCATGACTGGAGTTAAAGTTTCTTATGAGCTCCTAGTTCTTCTTACCATTGGGAGCATTGAGCAATAATAGAGTACTTTTGGAATGATGGCAGGGAACGTCTACTTTATACATGCAATTGAATGATTCGGAAGAATTTCTGATCATTTTTTGAATGACGCAGGTTATCGCAAAGGTTGCTCTTAGTATCAACTCTTCTTGAACTTGCTGAATGTATGTTTCTAGACTAGGATCTAGGGTGTATTGGACAGTCGCAACTAGGAAATAAAGAGATAGAAGTGTCAGTAGAAGAGCAGTAATGTTATCTATTAAAGAACGTGCTTTTGATGCACATGTTGAACAAGTTTTCTCATTTGATTTTACGTTAATCTGTGTATGTGCATGTGTTCCCATTTCACATCTAGAAAAAATATTCTTATCATGGAGATGACTTAAGTGTACATAGTTTCTAGATTTTCATTCTTCACAGCTCTTCTATTATTTTATTTCTCCATCTTCATTCTGTATTTAATAAATTAGCAATCCATTTCGACCTGAATCTTAACATTTCTTCGAATTCAGAGTAACAAATGTTGCACTTTGACATTCCATTATTAGTCAGATTGAATCCTATCTAATGTATCTTAGATTTGTTCGAATGTAGGGAAATTATTGCCTAACGTTTATCACCAACCAGAATCATGGAATTAGTATATTGTAGAGCTTCATCCATTCTGTTCATCGGTTGGACGTAAGCGTAAAAACCCTTTCTTCCCTTCTATTTAGCAGTGTTAAATATCATCACAAGTATCCTCTCCAGATGATGGGGGTGATATTCTATGAATTTTACCTTGAATCCCTTTCTCCTTCTTGCGTTTGGTTTTGGATTTTTTCTTTTTTTCTGCCACTGATGAAATCGGTAAATCATTATTCGAGGACTTCTCTGTTTTATGTACTCGTTTCCTCTTTTTTATACTCAACCTCGATGCAGTTGCATTCGACTAAGTATTTAAGTTGAGCTGTGCAGTACCAATACCATTCCATTCCATTTTGGTTTTCGCAATCTTCTCCCAATCTTCAAGCTCATATCCAGATTCAGTCCGTTTCCACTTACCTTCAGCCCTACGCTGTGCACGCATTCCAAAACGTGCACCTCCAGTGGCTATGAATAATTCTTCGTCTGTAAATACTTTTACAGGCTTTTCTGATATGTTTTCATTATTATCCAGACTTCTCTTTTTCTTCTTTTTCTGTAATTTAGCCAGCGTCCCACCTACAGTGCTGTGCCACCAAAGGTCCCCTACTTCTCTGGCGAGTTCCTTCTCTCGACCGAGACCCATTTCATCTTCTCTCAGGTTTATCTTTACGTGTTCTACTATTCCATCTCTTCGCTTTCCCAGACCTGTACCTTCTTTCCAACCCATTTTCACCAATTGACGTTTCGCAAATGATGCATCGACCGAAAGTAGAGCGGGAGAGTGAGATGTGGCACTTTCGTTGAGGCTGGCGCCCAGTTTGGAGCGTTGTTTGGAACCACACAGTTGACTGTAAGACATGGTTCACGACGTCACATAGTATAGTATAATAGAGTACCTTTTTCGAGGCTATTTAGAAAGTTTTGTGGGTACACAGATTTACCGTCTGCCCATCGATTTCATGACATATTTCAAATGTGGAAAAAATCGGTTTTCGACGTTTCTAAACGTTTACCGGCTTTGTATTGCAACTGACTCAGTCTACAAAGCTAGAAAACGAACGTGATTGAATGCCACATCATCAAAATGGAATCATTCTTCGGCTCAAAGTCTCCTCCCACATACGCTGAGTCTCTCTTGAATCGTCAAGACTTTCGATTTCAATTACGGAATAATGAAAAGGTTGATTTCCATCAAATTTTAAACATCGACATTGATCAAATTGTTAGGGATGCTGACGTTAGAGCGTTACAGCAGTACGTAAGACGCTTTCTATTCACGGAAATTATCGAAGAAGACTTTACATTATACGGCAATGCTTGCTTCCTTAAATTGATTAATTTGGCTCAATTGTCATTGGAGTATTTGTTCAACGCACAAGACACTCTTTCTTCTGACTTAAATTGTCTTGTGAAGAAGTATAGAGGCAAGATGATGGAGGTACAAAGGCTGACATCGAAATTAGCAAGGAAAGAAGCTCAAATCACTACTCGATACGATGAATCACATTATAACAAAGACTTGATGAAAAATTATGACAGCGTACCAGCCATGAACGTAAATCACAATGACCCTTCTCTATATCCATCTCAAGAACAACGCGAGAAGTCATTCAACCAGTGCCACGATAACTCCAAGTCAATGGAAAATAAAAAAACTTTCCAGCTGCATATAGTCTCAACGACCGACGAAATTTATTATTCGATCGATGTCCCTCATTCAATTACTATCCAAGATCTAAGAGAGGAAATTACTGACATGATCGCATCTCACAACGGTAACTCGCGCTCTACTTCTTGGTCGCAAAAGTCAAAGAAAGTCGTGAATATAGAACCATTGTCGACGACTATGAACGACTGCGTCGAAATGAACAAGAAAAAACTCACTCCTCTGACCATGAAAAATGATAATAATTCATCATATAAAGATTGGAATATAGACGTTTTTTCTTCTGAGAAAGAAAAAGGATTAGAAAAGCATGGAGGAGAGGGCTTTCCTATTGCAGAGAATGAAGATATCTTTCTCCCGCTGACAGAGCTGATGTTAACCGCTACAAAGACAAATGAAGAGCTAGCTGAAACTACTCGCACTATGAGACAGTATGAATTGTGGCAATATAAAAATAAGACGGCACTCTTTCACATGCTAAGGTTTCAACTTCAGTCTTTTGAAAATGCATGGCGAGAGGAAGTCAACAACCTTTCACACACTTTCATTCCGTTACTATTATCGAATTTGCGAATGAGTGAAATAGAAACTAGTAAAAAAGCCGAAAAGGAGGGCGAAGATAATGAATATAAAAAGTTAGAGAATGAGAGTTACTCTAAAAATAAAAATGATAATGATCTGAAGAGGTATAGTAGAGAAAAAAGTTCTATTATTGACTTGCTGACTGTCGACGGCTCAAACGCAAGCAGCGGTCGTCCAATGAAAGTTGACGCGAATGACGTTGTAGATGTACCTCAGTTTGATGTAGCATATATGCATGAACCCGAAAATGTTCTACCTAACGCTTTGGCTAATGTCAGTGACGCTGAGATAAGGTCGAAAAATCAAGAACAAAATCCCTGCGAAATACCTTCTACCATCGATAACAGTCTAGTTGACAGAGCCAATACGCCATTTGATCGTCTTGCGGATTCACCTCGCTTTTTTACCGTGCAGTCAAACGAAGTGAATAATTTTAGTCCTCTTTTCCCTTCTGCTGTACAGATGTACGACGATGAGATTGAATATAAGCAAGGTTCGGTATTCAAACTGCCAGAAACTTATGGTATCCAGAGGACTTCGAAAACATCTATGATCAAGTCCTCTAATGACAAAAGAACACCAATACCAACCTATGGATACTTGGATCGTGGAGAGCAGCCGGTTCGCAGTAATGAAGTAATATTTGACAGTGTTGAGGATGCTGAGTGCCTAAGCGTCTCTCAGAATATACCAAACTCAACCCCTCCGTCTTTCAATAAGATATTTGGAGGGTTGGAAAAATTTCCAATTATTAACTACCGATTAGACGATTGTGTTGCTGTCGAGCATATAAACCGATCCTTTGATGAAAAGATTGGTCTTAGTAACATTTCTGACGACACACCAGAAATAATTGTAAAAATATGCCCAGCTCAATCTGACAAAGGTATGACAACTGACTCTGACATACAGACTATTGACATAACTCTAGTTGATACCCGTTCGATCCCGGAAGAAGACTCTAAAGCGAGTGCAGGGATCAAGGGAAAAGTAAGTTGGAATCGTTTTGGTGGAGGTAAAGCTTTTATCAAGATTGGTCTGTCAAATTGGAGAAAATCGAGTAGGAAAAAGAGTTCGATTAATGCAAAGCACAATTGATTCTCAGTGTAGCAGTGCGATTACCTATATAAGCAATTCCAGTCTGTGGTAGATTTTGACTTATATTGGTCCTTGATAACCAGGAACAAACTTGTGTAACAACTCTTTTATCTGCGGTGGCTTTAAAGGCTTTGTTTGGTAGTCATCAAATCCAATATTATTACATGTTCGCCTATGCTCTTCACTAGTTTCCCCTGTCAACGCCACAACTGGGATGTTACATGCATTGCTTGCTTTAATAATTTTCACTGCTTCAAAACCATCCATTACTGGCATACGCAAATCCATCAAAATCAAACTATACATATTTGGAGACGGTGCTGCACGAAACATTTCCAACGCAACTTCTCCATTCTCAGCACGATGAGATGTGCAGTTGAGCTTTCGAAGATGTATGCATAAGAGGGAAGCGCACACATCAGTATCTTCAACTACAAGGACAAGTGGACGCGCTCCAGGTATCACGCCAGGATTTACCTTAGTAGTTTCATTGTTTGCATTGGTATTGACATTATCATGTACAGTAGTGAAACCAGTCAAAATTGAGGGTAAACTTGGATAGTTTGATGAGGTTTTTTGTCTTGCTCCTACAGGCACCTCTAGATCACGGTTGGTGTGAGTCAATGAAACAGATTCTGTTATTCTTGACTTTTTAATTGGACGAGGAGCAGAGTTATTCATCATTTCAATATTCATGGCAGGAAATGGAGAAGAGCGAGAAGGCTCCTGTTGTGAAAAATCCTTCAAAAAGCGTTCCCCAGATAAACGCTCCGGGAAATCAAGACTAACTGGCAGAACAAACCAAAACTTTGTCATTGAGGGTGAAGCAACTCGAGCAACACAGGTATCATTACTTTGTAACGAATCTGATGAAGAGAATATCGGCTCTTCTACGACAGCATCGTAGCGTAAATCAGAACCCTGTGCAGAAACTAAATGATGCGCCAGACTTAAGCCGAGTCCAAGTTTATCATGCCGACAGGTAGTCATGCCACTTTCTATACTATCTCGAATTCGACCTCGACTTTTTCTTGAACCTCTCCTAAGGTAACCAGAAGATGACGCGAATATTTCATCACCAAGACTTGATGGGGTGCCACTCATTTCTTGAAGATTACGGAGTGGCATTCCTCCAGCAGCACGATTGACATCTTCTTCTGGAGAAAAGATATAGCCCCGTCTACAATGATCATAGGTCTCTGTATCTGGAGGATTGGTGTAACATATCGATAGTTTACATGAGGATGAGATTCCATGTTGCTGATACAAAGCTGAATCAGCAATTGAAAGAATTACTTTTCCAGTGGCTCTCTTATTCGTTCCATCACTTTCAATAAGGGGTGATTTCTTGGCAACTGCTTTTGCCGCAGCATCTACCGCAAAGTTCATTAGCAAGGACAATGATCTTTGCAATATGTTATGATCTGTAATGGCTCTGGAAGGAGTGCCTTCTTGGATATCCAACACAACTTCCACTGCCCCAAAACTGCCAATCGGTTCAGGGGCTCTTTTCAATACTTCCAAACAAACATCACGAATCTTCACAGCTTCTTTTTCAACAACTAACACTTGACCTTGGTCCAACCGACAAAGATCAGTAATATCATCAACTAAATGGAGTGCATCATTTAGTAGTGTAGTCGCTAAACCTAACACTGATTTAGCCTCAAATGTAGCGGAAAGAGCCACATTAAACGGAGAAGCAAATCCGAATTTGGTCTTTTCATAACCAGTCTTCTCTTCTTGAATAGCTGGTGGATTGCGAGCACTCATACTTGCAGTATTGGTACTCTGGAATTTCACATGTTGTCCATGTTCACTCTGTACGGGAGATAATTTATGGATGTTTGGCACGTTAGTTTGAGAGTTCTGATTTGAGAGAGATCTCCAATTTGATGAAGAGGTAAATGATGAAGCAGCTGTTGCAATACATGCAGCATCATCCCTGTTTGCATTAACCAACGAGGAGTTTTTGCGCATGATGTCATCGATGTTTTCTATATTCTCTGCAATTAAATCGCATGCTCGCTCCATCAATATCAAAGGTTGTCGCATTTGACTCTTTTAGGAGAAGAAAAAGTGAGAAACGGTTAACAGTTATTTTTCATAATTGATAAGATTCCTTAACCCCCTTACCATGGATCTGTTCATAAAATTATCCATAAGTTGTAATGAACGATTTGTCTCTTGAAATAAGACATTAAATCTCGTTTCTTGAATTTTTCGTGCATTATCGTCACGCATGAAAAATCGAAAGTATTTATTTTCAGATGAACGTGCATCTGATCCAAACACATACTTGCCATCACAATCCATCAATATATGTAGTAGGGTTCCTGAGGAAGTGACTAGTCGGATAGGTATATCATGAATGGCATACCCAGATGTAACTTGTTTCATTACTACTCTACAGAGGGTCTTCTCTTTGGAAGGCAATAGATTGAGTTCCATTGGACGCCCACAATCTTGAGATTGTACTGGATTTGAGGAATTTCGCATCGAAGAGTTGTTACCAGTACTGCTGTCAAACGCTGCATAGTGCTCAGCTTCAATTTCGTCGGAATATACATAACTCTCGAAAAAATTACCGATGTATTGTTCTCTGTTGAATCCCAACATATTTAATTCCGTCTGATTCGCCCATAATATGATACCACTGGGATCTACACAATGTACACCAACAGGAGCATTAGAAAAAAGTGCTTCTTCCTGTTCGAATTCAAAGCGTTGCTGAAAAAAATTATGCTGATGTCTTGCTCCTGGGGCATGATGATTTTGTAGGCGACTTGGAAATGTCATCTCTCTTTTTCCTAACATAATTCTAATGGCGAGGGGACAAGCAAAAACGGCAGACCAGTGTGATTGTGAGACCTTGTTTTGATGACGTCATGAAATTTTGGTCGGAGTATATCATGAACGTGTTCTGTTAGAGTAGGATTAACCCTGGTACATAAGATGTCTTCAAATATCGTGTTAACGTGTTTGTCTAACTACTGTTCCCAGCAAATTTATAGAACTTCGACTCCACTTATTTTGTAGGATTACCTACCTACTAGAGTAGGAATCAAAGATTCCCACTCTGATTCAAGATACAATTACATTCTCACAACAACAAGTCCCCAGCAAATCTGTACTATACAGACCTTCGACTTTTCTTAGGGCCGTTCTAGACAGAGGTATTTCTGGTCGG